>PVKB01005451.1:0-96601 GCA_004027205.1 Ctenodactylus gundi
ATATATATATATATATATATAAACTTTTAAAACAGAAATGAGAGTTAGCTATTTTTACATTAATTTGAAGATGAGGAAGCCAGATATACACAAATATGGAACAATTTTTATCTTTAGAAATTAAATCTAGTAACTGATATCTCTCCATGTAATCTAATTTTTAAGACCAATAAAGTGCCAGAATTTTGTCAGGAATCGTATTTTAAATCATATCCATAATTAGCCCTCATTGATCAAAAATAGAAAACATTTTAAAATTAAACTTTTATAATAGCAGCTCATACGTAAGAAAGAACTTTAACTTCTTCCTGTTGAAAAGTAAAAATATTGTCTATTCACAATAAGCTCAAAAAGATGAGATTTTCAACGCTCCTATGCTGATTTTAGGCATCATTGCCCATCTGTCAGATTATACGAAAACGGGATGACACTCTTACACTTGTGAGGGGTATATTTCAGCCAACAAAACCTCAAGCTGGTGGAGAAGGTGGCCCTGTGAATGTAAACTCGTTGGTCTTAACCTTGTTGAAAGTGGCTAGGGTGTTCTGATCATTAGAAAGTGTGACAGAATGATAATCAGTTTCCATCCATATTTCCACTGTGGTTTATCACAGCGTTCATTCCAAATGTCTTACAAGAGTACACTTATATAAGTGTTTAAATAGCAGACCATTTGTAAATAGATTGAAGTATTCGGAGACGCAGTATACTTTGTGCAAGTGTTACAAATACTATGCTAACTCTGCTGTTAAATAGAGACTCAATTATCAAGAAGACATCACTTTTTCAAACCCTTTGATGTTGAAGGCATGGCTTAACTACCATCTATGGCAGCCAGGACAATTTGCCATGCATTCCTTTTTCTAAATCAATATCATTGTCCCTTCTCACCCCTCAAACAAAAGAATTTAAAAACTTCATCCTGTAATTTTTAAAATTTGCTATTATTTTCAAAGAAACACTTTTCAGGAGAACTTGAAATGAGACCATCCGTAATTGGAGGAAGATGCGACTCTAAGACAATTCTAGCCCTGTATGATAAAATTATCCATAATGACTAGGTGACCCAGACCCTACTAAGTAAACCGTGAATTACTCTAAATTTTCCCCAAGAACCTCTTGAGCATTTTTAGACTACAACTCTGTTTTTTGTTTTTTACTGTCCTATTTTAATAAGTGAGAGATAATTTTCTGGTGCCAAAATTATAATTCTTTGTTAATTTCTATTTTCTTTTGGGAATCAACATTTCACAGACTATTGATGTGGAAATGGGCAAGGTTGTCGTTCCAGAAGGCATCCCTCTCTGGTGTGCACATGCTCTGTGAGACTGGTGTGATTGTGACCACAAGCTGCAGCCTGTGCCCTTTGTCGACCTTTCAACAGGAGCCACCGGCCTACTACTGATGGGCTCAGGTTAAAGCTTTCAGGGAAACAACAAAAGGAACCATCTTATGTACAATGTAGTGTTGTGTATTACTTTTCCAAGGGCAGAGTGGCAATCTTTGTTTATCCAATCTATTGACCTTTATGTCTATGTTTGACTGTTAAAAGAAATCAGGTCTTACAAACTTGCCATCCATAACAGCAATACTTTTTTGCTCGTGAAAAGCCAGCTGAAATGTGACTTAGATTCAGGAAACTATTCTTTCAGTAAGGTATGGACAGTGTTTGAGGATTTTCCTCAGCACCTGCATATTATTTCCAAGTATTTTTACCCCAAGGATTTTAAGTCTCTTCTCAGCTTTCACTTTCACATCTAACTGAAAGATATAGAAGAATGTAGATCCTTCAGCTAATCTAAACGACTTGTTTTTTTTTTTCAACAAATCACTTCTTCTTTAAGTAAGTGACATAAAATGCCTGCTTAAGGCAACCAAACATATTTTTAAAAATCATGAATAAGTGAAGCCAACATGATACTCTTTTTGCTTTCCACCTGGCAAGCCCTGAAGGAGATAAAGTCACAATAGTCTAATGATAGAGAAGGAAAAGGAGCAACCAAATTATTCAGGAAAATTTACCATTTGGCTAAGGCTAGGCAGAGCAAATGAGAACGTGGGGGCAGAAGGAGCCGCTCAATCACTGTGCCCACTGCTCCAGAGGCCAGAGATTCCCCTCCAGACTCCTTTCCCAAGTTTTCTCTTCTCCCTTTCAAGAAGCACTTGTTATTGTCCTAGAACAGAGTTAGTAAGATTTAATAAGTTATCTTTCTATAAACAATTGAAGTTGGCATCCTGTAGTTGTAGAATAAAATCTGCATCCAAATGTACTACTTTTTGACAGCATTTTTTTTTGCAATTTTTGAATAATCGGGACTGCTCATGTAAACCAAGTACTTTAGGAATTCAGATTTTGATTTGCTCTGAAGAAATGCCCTATGTTAGCAATTCAAATGTCACTGACACATCTATTACAAATCAGTACAAAAAATTAAAATGAATTGAACTGACCTTTTGTTAGTAATTTTGGATTTAAAAATCTGAAGCTTGGCAATTCAGAAATACAGTTTATCAAACAAAGTGACTTATTTTACATATAGCTCTACATGTTGGACTAAAACCATTTCTCCCAAAAGTAAAATAATAGCCATTCAAAATATTTCTAACTTTATCCACAAATGTGGCAAAAACTCTTTTGATTTACTTTTAAAATGATTTTGTACACGTATTATGTGAAGATACTACATAATTCAGCATGAGAATGTTATACATAATATATGATATTTAATAGTTGGCCTGGAGGAATAGCTCAGCTGTTAAAGCACTTGCCTAACAAATGTTAAGTACCCAAGTTCAATTTCCCATAGCCACATAAAGCTGGGCATGGTGGGGCATGCCTGTAACCCTAGCATTTGGGAGGATGAGGCAGGAAAATTGCTGTGAGTTCAAGGCAAGTCTGGGCTATATAGTGAGGTCAGAACCAGCCTGGACCACAGCATGAGACAATTTTTCAACAAGACTAAAAATAAAAATTTATATAGAATCAAAAAACAATACAATTCTTCTTGTTAATAGGGATTTTAAAATTTTCACAGAAAAAGTTGCATTTGAGGATATTTAGCCGGAAGGATCACAAGTTCAAGCTTAGCAACTTAGCAACCTAATGAGATCTTGTCTCAAAATCATCATCAAAAAAAAGAAAAATAGGCTAAGGATATAGCCAGGTGTAAAGGCCATGAGCAGATTCCCCAAAAAAGAAAGAAAAAGAAAAACATGAAATATGAAACAAGCATTTTGATTTTTTAAAGCTCTGCAACAAAATATTCTCTTTTGCAGTTTTGAAATTTTAAAGTTGGACAGAAAGTGGCTCGAAGTTTCTTTCAGAAGTACTAAGAAAATTATTGACAAATTTTCCCTAGCACAGGTGTTAACCCAATGAATGCAGAGTTTTAATAGCAATGGCCATAATAATAATATATTTCTAAATGTATTTCATGAAAAAAGGACTCAGCCTTCCAAAGATTGTATAAGATATGTACTCCTATCATAATGATGTTAGATATGAAGGAATTGAGGCTTAGAGCATTTACATACCTGCCCAGGTCATATTACTAAGAAGCGTAAGCAACTAGAACCCAAGACCCATATTAAAAAATACTAACAATTCTGCTTTTTCCATTCAGAACATTTTCCAATGAAACAAATAAATGCAGTCCCACTACAGCTTGAGTCTACAGTAAAATACTGTATATTCAATTTCTATTATTTTTTTCTTCAAATCAATCAAATTATGGCTCAGTTTCAAAAAAAATGAGGAGGAACATTAAAAGGAGAAGAAATTTTCAGCTTGGACACCACGCGTCAATTGTCTTAAAGATGCAGGCAACAATGCTACATATTCATAAAGTGTATATTTTTGAGTTTAAGAATACAAAGCTCCTATCTTTTGAGAATAAAAAGTACACCCAAAAAAGCAAAGCTAAATGTAGTAAGTATAATATGTTTCCCTTTTTGGGCTGACCGTAGAAGCAGATTTCCAACCCCCACAAAAATCCAGGACCCTTTGAAAAGTCCTCCAAAAAGCCAGAGGACTTCTGCCAATAAATATTCCTTAGAGCTCAAGAATAAACAAGACCATTTGGCACTACTCCGCGTGAGCCGTCACCTTTACTCTGCCTGTTCACAGACTTTCTGGAAGAGAACACAACGTTTCCATCTGGTCACAGCAGAAAAGAGAGGGGAGAGCCCCGCTGTGCTTCCACTGGAAATACGGCACGAATCCCCCAGGACTGCAACCTAAAGGGACAATCACAGCATTAAACGCGCCCCCTGATAAATACCGGTCCCCCGCCCTCCTCCGCCCCCTTTCTAGCAGCTACACGTGGAGAACTGAAGCACTGACACAGGATTACTGACAATTTATTCATGTATCCTTGAGTTCCAAATGTACAAGTTCACAGATACTGAACCATTTGTGTCTTTCTAATTAATAGTGGTTAAAAGACAATTGAAAGCTTCCACGAACTTCCGATAAAGAGGTTTGACTTTCTTTGGGCCTCTGTATATTTGCTTAAGCAAAATGCAAACAAGCAAATAAGTTTCGAGAAAAAGAGCCAAGGAAAAGGAAGGTTCATTTCTGTTAGGTAACACAGTTAGTTCAAGCTTCTGATTTGTGCTCTATTTGTCGAGGGTGGAATTCCGCAATATTTAGAAAGGCCCACCCATCAGAAGCGACAGAACTGTCGTTCAGAGCTAAGTGTACCAGGTGTCGCAGAAATCTAACCATATTTCTTACAGGAATAGTTTTTGTCTTGTTCTTCCATTCATCTTCTGCAGTACAATTTTAGATATATAGTCTTTGTGATGTTTGATGCAAAATTTGATTATGCATATGTGTTCATTTTTTCTGAGCAGAAAATCCAAAACAGAAGGAGACACCAACTGGTTTTAAAATACCGCCTTAGGGTCTGAAGGAATGGTATGCTAGTTGAATTGTTGCTAGCAAGTGCACAACACTAATTTTGATTCCCCAGCCTCACATAAAGCCGGGCATGATGGCCCATGCCTGTAATCCTGGCACTAGGGAGGCTGAGGCAGGAGGATTGCTGTGAGTCCAAGGCTAGCCTGGTCTGCATAGTGATTTCAGGACCAACTTGGTGTACAGAGCAAGACCCTGTCTCAAAAAAATAAAATACTACCTGAGATTCTTCACAATCATTTGCCTCTAGAACTGTAATAGTGAATTTATTTTTCTATATAAGAAACATTTCTATGACCTTTAATAAAGTCTTGAAGATGAAATACTGATGATAGAAATGTTGCTATCATGACCTTAACAAGCTCATCAAATGTATTTACTTAAGCTAATTTCAAAGCTTGGGGTATAAGGCAGTGAATTTCAGCTTAAGTTTCCCAATATATTCAATTTTACTGGGTAATAGGTCTAACAGAGAGAAATCCAGATGCCCTGAGCTTATATCATTACCTCAACATGACTGCAGGATCCTCTTCACAAAGATAAGGAAATATGTCTTGAAAAACACAAATATGGAGCTATTTCCTTGCTTTATAATACCTGGGAGCCATTCCTATGAGTGTCTTAAAATTAAAAATTAGTATGTCAGATAAAGAGTCACAAAGCTTCTTTTACTTTGCACATGTAATTTAGGACACATCACTCAGCCTTTATCTGCTTGCTATATAATAAGGAAAAGGATGAGTTTTTAAAAAAAATTCCTAGATATTTTGTGATTCGATAGTAACCATCATGAGATCTTAATTGTAATGTTTTAGTTTTTAAAATCTCTTAGCACTCATTCACAAATTTGATACTTACAATGGCCTTTATAAGTGGGAAGAATATGTATATGATCTGCATGTGTCTTTTGAGGTGCTACAGATCAAACTTAGGGCCTCATGCATGCTGGGAAGTGTGGGGGTAGTGTGGAAACTCCAGACTATAAATATTTTTGAGAGAGAGGCAGAAAGAGAGAGACAGAGGAATACAAAGAAATGCATGAAAAGCAGAGCTAGACACAGAATTTCATCCTCTGGCTTCAGAGCTTATTCTTTACATCCTTATTTATCTCTTTCACTCTTTCTCATCCCTTGATTTTGACATATTTACAAGTGTTAATTACACATAAATTGCTTGCTGTGCAAGCGCGTGCACACACACACGCGCACACACACAAACTTTAGGATCACTTTGCTCATCCATCAAGTGTATCCTTCTGCTATTCATTAGGTAAAAGTCTAGCTGTGGTAAGCAATTCGTTTTTGTTTCAGTGAAATGTCTTTATTTTATCTATGCTCCTTTAGAAATCTCAATTGTAAATCTTAATGACTTTTTCCAAAGTTTCATAGAACCAAGATCAAGATACAGAACATTTCTTATTAATCCAGCAACATTACTTCTGTGCTTTGTGAGACCTCCAAGGGTAACCTCTACTCTGTCTTACAATACTCAAATTTTGATAGTTTGGAAACTTATAAATGTAATTATAAAGGATATACACCTTTATCCTTGATTTTGTTCAATAAACATGTATCTGTGAAATTAATCTGTTTATTTCAGTGAAATGGTTTCTTGTTTTTTTTTTATGGAGTTACTTTTTATAAGCATATGTAAAACATACCCCCCCTTTTTTTTACTCATTCTATTATTGAGATTATTTTGGTAGTTTTTCAGCTTTGGATTACGAAAATCCTGATACATGTTGTTCTGCTACTCTCTGCACTTACATATTCTAGCTACAGATCCACACTGGAAATCTTCTGTCACTGGTCGCATATGAGGAACGTTTTAGCAGATTTCGTAACCTGCTTAACCAAAATATTTGTACACATTTGTAAAACTATAGAAAAAAAATGAAACTTCAAATTGATCTACAATCTCACTAAAATTTGTACACGATCTGTAGTTTAATTTTTTCTTACTCTAATGAATGAGCAGTTGTGCCTCATCGTGGTTTTTGTTTACACATCTCTGATGATCTTTTTTTATATTCTTATTGTCCACCACAAGATCCTTTTTAAAGTCCCTGTTCAAGTCTTTTTTTCTGTGCAAAAACTGGACTGTTGATATTTTCATTGATGTATAAGCAATCTGCATACCCTATCAGTATGTCACTTATTACATACTGCAAGTGGTTTTATCCAATTTATTTCTTGATTGTTAGCCTTAACAATATTTTTGAAATATCTTGATATTTTTACCTTACAATGTACCAATTCCCTTATATTTTCTAACATTCTGTTTAAATTAACAATTAAGAATTATTGGTACAATTACATTTTTAATTGTAGGGCTTTTATTTTTTTATTTTATGTTTCCTGGAGTTATTCATTTTATCAGTTTATTATTTCTTTAAAAATTTCATATGTGTTTACTTTTATTTTCTGTATTTAATTATTTTGAAAACTCAATTTTTGTTCATTTAAATCTACACATTTTCTCTGACTGTCAATTCCAGGAGCCAACCTTTTTCTGTCCTTCATCATCTTTTATCATTAGTTTATATTTAAATATTTATTCTATATTCAATAATAAGCTGGGATCATAGTTTGAGAATGCTTTCTCATAGAAAGGATTTGTGTTTGTTTCTCTTCACATTCTGGAGCCTCCCTAATCTCAGGCCACTAATCTCAGGTCACCACCACTCATTTCCAGCCTCCTCACTCAACAGTGGAGTGCTAAGGCCAGCTACACACCCTGCCACTGATGTTCACGTCTCTTTCCACGCAATAGTGTATTTGGAGTATGCATCCAACTCGCTGCTACTCTCGCATTCCTTCTTGGCTGCTGATGTGAGACATTCAGAGAACTTCAATTTCATTAACTTACCTATACCTTTAAGGCATTCTTAATCTAAGATTGAGTTGATTAATAGGGAATGATTCAGAGTATACATCCCCCTAAACTAGAATTGCCTGTACACATCCTCCAAATTATGGATGAGGCTTATCTTATTTATATATCTAGAACTCCATGAGGGAAGTGAAATGTGGAGATCTGACAGTTTCTGTTTATCTAAACTTAGCTCCTAGGTAATCCAAATGCAAATATCTAAGACACAGTGAATATATTTATTCGATTAGCTTGACCTTGAAGGAATATCTTGACACAATGAATATATTTATCCTGCCAGCTTAACCTTGAAAGAATATCTTGAAAGCAAAGGTCAAAAATTCTACTGAAGAAAAAAAGTTTTATTTTCATATTAAAATTGATCAAATAACTGCATCCACAGCCAATAGATCTGAGTAAATGGATAAAACACTGCTTATCTAAACTCAATTGTTCAACTGTGATTTTTTGCAAAACTGCAATCATCTGACTTATGTATAGTTTTGTAGAAAGTAACAAAAAGGAAGTTTTGAAAAATTTATTTCTTATCTGTGGTAATGACCTCTAATGTAGTTTGTTTATTTAAGAACTACCAGTTCTCCAAGACAAGCTGTTACATTCAGGAATGAAATTAACTTTATAAATGGAAGGGAGTAGAGACTAGGAGGATTGCAAGACTTAAAATTAAGTTAAAGTTTTTAACAAAATGGAGCAATAATTTGTTAGTCAGAAAAAAGAAAATGTTTGCATTTAATGAAAAGGAAGGAAGGTGAGAAGGAAGAAAGAAAGGAAGAAAGGAAGGAGCTAGCTTACACCAGAAGAAAACTTGGCCCCAGGGTAACAGACCTAGGTTATGAGTACTACTACAGGAAGTCCTACTATGGGTAGAATGTATAAGTAAGCCATTTTTTAAAGGCATATTTTATATTTACAGAAAAATCAGTGCAGAGTTCTTGCTGCATATTAAATTATGTATTAAACATGGAAAAGAGAAATCAATATACAAACAAAAAATCCATAGTTATTTTTAAAAGAATCTTTATTAACGATTGCAAAAAGGTTTTTTTTTCTAAAACTTTAATAAAAACGATACATTTACCTGAAAACACTGACAGAATACTTGACTCTTTCCAGGGAAACACAATAGGCCTAAATCCTGCTAAATCCTAAATTTAATTTTTTAACTTTATATTAAAGGACATTCTAATTTACAATCTATCAAAATGTTACTAAGAATAACTTCATGTAAAGACACAAATGTTCCGTGAGCACAGTTTCAAAGTTTATCACCACATTAAATAAGTTACAAAGTGGAATATATGGTTGTCAAATATAAAATTAACAGCCATCGTTCTTAATACCCTGAACTATTCTTATCTCTAGTACTGTCTATCTGTCCTTACTCCTAAATTCTGAAATCTAGCTCTTAAGGCCTTGACATTCTCCTCATGGGGACGACTTTATCTGAGAGGCGACTCATGCCTCCTTCTTCACTATTGCTGTGAAGTAGCTAGGTCTCATAGTCTCTTAGAATAGAATGCAAAGCTCTTGGCTGTGTTAGAATTTTCAGCTTATGATCTTTTTAAAAGTAATTTGAAAGCTTCTGATAATATTACTAAAAGCCACATACGTTTTTTTTTTCTTTTCTTGTTGATTTAAAAAAAAAAAAGTTCAGACATGGCAAGATTCAAGTTCAAGTAGCCACCATCATATCCCAGGAAAAAAAAAAAAAGCAATTTAAATAGCACCATGAATTCAAGGGGAAAGTATTTTCAGTAATAATAAAATCTACTTTTGCTTTAATACATGATTACCATATTTCATTGCATATATTGCTTTAAAGTTTCTTGATCATGATAATTGTGATGAATGAACAGGAAACCTGAAGTGAATCTTTTAACTCTACCAAAAAACTACGAGTTTATATACTTTTTTATTCAGTCATATTGTTTTTAATTCATGGTGAATTTCAGATTGTCACTTACATAAATCTTAAAGTAAGTTTCCTATGTCAATAGTTTTTCATCATTGCATTTAAATATTTTGAAAGAAAACCTACTGTGTTTAACTTTTTAAAATTTAAATATTAAATATTTATTTTGACATCTGTATGCTTAAGACCTGGTCAAGCATTCCACAAGTCCATTAAACTATGAGTAATTATTATTTGGGTTGAGATTCAACCTTCCTCAATGAAACCATATTTAAGTTATCTTTTGTAAAATAAATACTTTTTGCACACATCCTTATTTATATTTAACTGAAGTTCTAAACTCATTTTATATACAATGTTGTTACTAATGATGATGGGTTGAGAACTGGCATAAGTTATTTAAATCTCCCAAATACATGAAATATGTTCCTGCACCTCTTTGAATCTGAGCTGAGCTGAGGTGATCATTGCATGAGGCAGTAGAGGCGAGATTTCTGAGCAAAACCTCCAGTGGTAGGGCAGATTAACCTTTTCTCTCTAGGAAGCTGTAATGTTTCAATTCTCGTATGATGCTCGCTTTGCCCAGCCTACCTCAGGGACATCTGGGGCATTCAAATGAAGCCATTCAAAGTCCACCAGCCCTCAGCTATCCCATTCCCTCACAGCATCCTGATAAAAGTCACACATCAGGACCAAGCATACATGCAGAACAATGTGGAAATAAGTGGTTTTTAACTGTATTTGGGGGTACTTTTAAGATAGCAGTAGAAAATGAATCGCTCATATGAGTTTGACCAAAAATAATCATTAATATGGTTTTCATTAAGAAATGGGTATTTTACTAAGTCTCTAAATTTTTTTTTTTGCAATGTCAATGATGAATTTTTGGGTGTTCCCACCAAAAGAATTCTGGAATGAAAGATAATTTTCATATTACTTTAACATTTGACAAATGTCTGTAATACTCTTCACAAAGTAAGCTAAAAACAATGAGTTTAAATCCAGAATAAGTAAGTCAGTCTTTGACTAAAACATAAATCTTTGGGGAGGGGTCATACAACCCTTATTTTTAAAAGTTAATAAGCACATTAAAGAAAACAGAAAAGACGAGAAAGCAAGGAACAACTGCATTCCTACTCATGAGTAGCTTAGCGGGATGCATCCTCTAGGCCCTGTGTGCCCCTAAAGAAGTAATTTTGAAAATCAAAAATACAGTACAACAACTTAGTTTGTAAGAAGAAAAAATTATATTCGTTTATTGAGAATCAAAATTTCACTGAAGACAAAAAATAACTAGCCCCCAAGGAAAATATTAGCAGAGTTAGAAATGAAATATTTTTAGTGCTCAATTTAAAATGAGACACAAAGCAACAGATTTCACCAGGCAGGTTTCTGACTTATCAGATCTCCACTCTCGAAATATTAGCTGGAGGTTATGCTCCCACGGACTTATTGAATGTATTCTGAGATAGTTTACCCAGATCGCACTCGAGCGCACGCACACACACACACACACACACACACACACACACACACACACACACGGCAATGGCTCGCACCAAAGTGTAATTCTGCACACACTGCACACTTCTTTTCCTGTATGCTTCCCTCTGTCCATCTGCTGCCAGTTTAATGAGGAGACCTCACACGCTGCCCAAGGGAGGTCCACGTAGAAGGTGCATCTTTTCAAGGAGCAAGTTGTCTCACTCATCATCTGTGCTTTTTATCATACACTGTCACGTGGGAAAATTTGTAAGTCTTAGGTATTTAATAGTACAGTATGAAAAGTGTGCACAATAAACCCCTGCACCTTACCAAATGTGCTCATGTGCACTATGGACATAGTCTGCAGCCATCTTCCACACCCGGGCATGTGAGCAAGCAGTCCTTTCCCTTTCCTTCAATTTGCCTCTTCATCACTCCAATGTCTGAGTCCAAAATTAAATCTAGCTCCAAGATGTGGCTTTAACAAGGTTACTTTCAGAAGATAGTTATATCTTAAAACTAACAGAAGGATATTTATTTAGGAATTATTTTGCTATTTTTAACATAAATGGGGGATTAAGATTTATAATTTATTAACCAGAAATATTAAATTGAGTGCCCCTGTAGAGCAATGCTCAGACAATTTGAACTCACTTAACAGGAAGGGACCACTGGTCTCTCTGCAAACCCCTCCCCCACAAACAGCATATTCTCTTGAGTACCTCAAGTTTACCAATTCTATTCCCCAAATGTAATCATTCTGGCAAAGTAACAACACCGTAACCACCAACAATAACAATAAAATAAAAAGCTTAAAAGGTATTACCATGTCCTTTGAGGTTTTTTTTTTTTACAGGAGTACATTTTCAACATCTAATAGACACATACAATCTGCTACCCACAATATTTTCCCTCTGTTTTTAAATTTTATAATGAAAATTTTTTAAATATGCAAAATGAAGTTTTACTGCTTATATGAGTTATATGTACAGTTTTATGTTATAAAATATATGTATAAATATATTGTTTTATGTATGTTTCATGTGTCCCAAGAGTTCCTCTTTCTCTTCCCGCAGAAAAGTAAAATAAAGGGAAAACAAAACAAAATAAAACAAAAAACAAGCAACAGAAAAAAAAAAGCAGGCCCCGGGTTGAACATGCATGATGTAGCAAGACTAGATATCTAGATATGCTCAAAAAGAACCTGCATTTCCCACTTTCTTTTCTTTTTTCTCTCTAAATACATATACTTATCCATAATATATACACTATATATGACATATATAAGCATCAAATGAATTGCATACATGTTCAATGAAGCTATAAATGCAATTTACATAGGGCTATTTTGGCCTGAAATCTTCCCACTTCCCATCTCTATTAACCCAGGGCACAGATATATGCATAGTAGGAGAGGAAAAGAAAAGTATGAAGATTTCTGTGTCAGACTGCCCCTACTTTGAAGACTTTCAGTTGTAGCCATTGCTACATGTGTGCCATTTATATAATGCTACTGTGTACACAGTGGACCACCTTGAGTGCAGATTTGAAACAGCTAGCCTTTCTAGATATTTAGAAATAACAAACCATACTAACAATAAATGTAGAAAAGAAAACATTTGTAGACACTCTTTTGTTAAAATTAATAATGATATACTGCCTTCTGGAAATGGAAGGATCATACCATCTCTCTGAGCAGTACACATTATTGCATTTTTATGGACTCGGGGGAGAGGAAAGAAAATAACATGCAAAGGGATTAAATTAATGTATTTATAATGTAGCAAACTTGGGCATTATTTCTTGTGACTGTAGTATTCTATTTACTTTGTTTTATGTATAAGTTTCACATAAAGATCTAGGGAGTCCTAAATTATAACATTTACTCTTTCTATGTGTGAAAGAGACTGCCAGTGTATGATAAAATAAAAGTATGTTAACATGCTGAGTATACTTGGTGTGAAACATCAACTTTCATAAAAGCACATGCGTCCTATTGACGTCTTTAAACCCTCTGCAACTCATGAAAGACAAAGAAATTTTTATTTGGATATTGTATTTCGATGAGCCTGAGTGAACTGAAATAGGTTTCACACACAAATTTTGAGGAACTGAATTATCAAGCAAATACACACGAGCATATTTGAAAACATACACTACTCCAAATGAAAAGTGTGAACACTAATGATGAAAAGTTTATCATAATTCTGCCAGAAGGATTACTGTTGCCTCACACTATAGATTTAGTGATACCTGTTAGACAATTGGGATCCTATTTGTCAAGTTATATTCTTTAACTTTCTTAATCTCACAAAATTGCAAACCGATAGCACACAGAATTTGATTGTTATAGCACCATGTAATGATAGCTTGCTACTTCCTCTATTAAAGTAAAAGGAATAATCTGGACCATAGAGATGTGCTTATTTTTACTTCTCCTTGCAATATTGAGAGGTGTGTCTGCTCAGCTGCTCATCTCCCTGCCAGAAGCTTCATTTAATGTCATCTGAGAGTCAGACTGTCATCGCAGTGGTTACTCAGCAAGGAAGGCCAAGAGGTTGATAAAAGCAATGTCAGGTGTTCTTCCAGTGTGGACACTGTGTTGAAACTATGCTGCCTTGTTGAGTGGACAAGGCATGGGCATGAGTCACAGAGACAGCAAGCATCCAGTGACACGATGACTGGCTCTGAAGGACAGTAACTTGGTATTCAAGGGCAACTTCAACAGGAAGACAAAGGTGATGGCTTTCTTTTTTAATTTAAGAAGACAGATAATTGATCATCAGAGTTGTTACAGATGTTGTTACACTGAAAAATGTATACCTGTATCTGTAAGGTCAGTTTATACTCAATAGCAGTTATTAAAGAGGGAATAGGTTATATCTACATAAATTTTCATATCCATAAACACCACCAATGTAGCATTTTCATGTTTTTGATCGCATGGTAGCAAGCATTTTGGTGACCCTCCTTGAATCTGTGATCATTCAGTTTCAAACTTATTGCTGCATTATTCACAAAGTAAACATCTTAGTTGTAGTTGATAAAATTTGCACGTGTGTAGAAGTGTCTCTTAGCTGATTTCATAGTTCCTACCTTCCCACAAAACCGATAAAAAGAAAACTGTATTAGTAACAACAAAAAGCCTGAGACGCGCTATTTAAGAAGAAAATCAGGCTTATCTAGTTTACAGTTTGTGGTTGCTCAAAACACAAAAGCCATGGTAGAGGATCAGGAAGGCCTACTCCCTGATGACATCATCGCATAAAATGTAGCTGTGGCAATGGTGAGGGCCTGTGTCAGGAGCAAGAGAATGACTCCATCACAAAACAAGAGCAGAGAGGGCTGGATGAAGAGATATTCCGGTGTTTATACCCTCCAACCATGAGAACTTCTTTCCTGGGTTATTCCTTTGATGACCTTGGGATCGTTCCCAGGAGGCCACATATTCTAAAGGTTCTACCTCCTCCCAGAATTGGTACTTTGGGAATCAAATCCTTAGTACATGAGTCTTAAAACTAAAGCACATTGAACATACATACCGCAGCAGAGACCATAGCTTTTTCTCTTGTTTTTTAACTCTACTTGCTGAATTCCAATATCTTACATTCTGTCTTTGCCAATATGAAATATTACTGTGGAACTACATGAATTTATTTGAGATATTTGTCTAACCTTTTTCTAGGCATCTTATCTTCATCAATTTTAGATGAGGGAACATGAGTATATTGTTATATTCCTCAAAGATGAGAGCAGGATCACATTATATGAACAAAAATGATTAGCACATCAACTCTGTCCCTGGTTACTTCTGTTACCTTGAAAAAACAAAGCACCAAAGCAGGTTCTGACAAAGCAAGATAAAGGAATTAGGTGATGTAGGTGACGTTATTATTTTCCAAGTTAAATGAGATCATGTCATTGATAGAGTCTCAATAATAGCATCCACGGGTGGGTAAGACTAAATATTCAGTAGGGCTTGGGCTTCTGATTTAAAGCAGTTCATTAACTGTGCATGTCATTTTGGAACTGTATAGAATTCATATAATAATAAATGATCATGGGAAGTAGGGCTTGGAGGAAGTCTTGAAAAATAAGCAGTCATTTCATGAGCTTGGTTGAACTAGCTGCAGATGCAAGTCCTTTCCGAAGGCTTGGATAAGTAGTCTAATGCTCAGAAAAATGGATTTTCAAAAAGATCTTAAAACAGCAAGTAAGTTGTTTGCAAGTTTTCCTTCTTGGAAAAGAGAACTTTAAAATAGTCAAGTCAAGTTCCTGTAGTTAACAGAATAATGGCCACTTCTCATGGTCAGAGACAATCCGTTTCCAAATCACAGAGAAAATAATTGAAAACAGGTAAAATTCTGAGTAAGGATTATTAAATAAAGCTCTTTCCTTCTGAAATATCAGGGCAAGCTGGATAAAAGGAGTAAACATAACTAAGACAATGTAAAATTAAAAATAACATCAAAAGTGAAGGGAAAGAAGTCAGGGAGCTGTGACAACCTTCCGAAGGCGACATACTTAAGGACACTCAGGCTCCGTAGCTCAAGGTGTCATAACTGGCAATGGAGCCAGAAAAATGAAACAAAATGCTTTCTGAGGGGGTAAGTTGCTCTGAAATAAGACTGAGTTTGATAACCAACATGACTTGTGGTTCAAATAGCAAAAGTGCTACGTTCTTACTTACCATAGTTGAAGAAATGCTGCGGCACACGAAGAGGCTTAAGGTAAGTCTTTGGAGACAGCAAACAAACACACGTTTGTTTCAGAATAAAATTTAACTTGATAAAACACTTTTGAAATTTGTAACTCAGAGAAAAACTATAAATGTAATAAATAGTAGCACTATGTTTTTTTGAACAATTCTTTCCTAAAATTATTGAAAATATTAAATATGTTGTGGTAATAATATCTTAATTGCAATATAGTTGTATGAAATAATCCCAAGCATCATATTATAGTGAGTATGCATAAATCTATTTATACTACTGAGACTCTTCGAGGGATATGTTTAAGAAAGATCAAAGTATCAACATTCTGATCAATTTAAGTGTTTTCTCTCTTTTTTTTTCTTCCACTTTTCTTTAGTGAGAGGGTCAAAAAAAGGGAACAGGAAAGTTTGTAACTGTGATGCGACATATATGTGCACAAAATACCAAGTTCTATGTAAACATTGTTTGGCATATATATGTATTAAAATGGGGAAAATAAAAAAGTGTTTATTTCTCAGCTACATAAAAAATTAGGTATTCTAGATGAGAAGAATGTAACAGTGGAAAAATAATCAGTCTGCCTGGGAACAAAGTATGAGAGATACACTATAACTGGTTGCAAGGAGGAAACTTGAGTGAGTGGGGATGATAGGGAAAAAAAAGACAGATACACCTCACAGTTTGTAGGGAGCCTCCAGGGTGTCACCCACGATCCCATCCCTGGTGTTCACATGTTTGTGTGATTCCCTCTCCTTGGATGGAGCCTCACTGTCATGAGTCACCTCCAGCAGAAAGCCTACAACGCGACATCCTTCCCAAGATCATGCTTGGAAATACTGTGGCTTCTATTTTACAGCTTTGCTCTCTCTCTTTTTTTTTTTTTTTTTTTTGGCTTTCTGTCTCTTTCAATATTGACATCTTAGGGAAGCCAGCTGCCATGTTGTAAACAGCACTCTAGAGAGAAACAGATGGCACGCAATTGATGTCCTGACCAGTTGTCACTGAAAGCCTGCCAAGGAGAACCAGTGAGCTTGGAAGCAGGGCCTTTGCATTTGAGTACTGACATGACTATATCCCAGCCAAGGCCTCGATTCCAGCCCAGTGAAAGATCCTGAAACAGGGACACCTGGCTAAGCCATGGCCAGACTCCTCACCTACAACAACTGTAGAAAAAATGCTATGTTTTAAGTTAATAAAATATTGGAGTGATTTGTTATACAGCAGTAGATAACCAATGCATACATGAAATCTGGACATTTCATATCAATGGAAATGGAATTATGTTGGTTTTTTCCCCCTCTTTGGCTTCTTTCCCTTAGTAAAACATTTTGGTTTTTTATGTTCATTTACCCTGTAGCTTACCCTGTAGCTTATGTCAGTACTCTATCCTTTTTATTCTTTTTTTTCTTTTTCTTTTCTTTTTTTTTTTTTTTTTTTTTTTTTTTTTTTTTTTTTTTTTTTTTTTTTTTTTTTTTTTTTTTTTTTTTTTTTTTTTTTTTTTTTTGGTACTGGGAATTGAGCTCAGGGCCTTTCCTTTGAGCAATATTATCAGCTTATTTCTTAGATTTTATTTTGAGACAGACTTGCTAAGCAAGTTAAGTTGTTCAGGCTGAGCTTGAATTTGCAATCCCTCTACCTCAGCCTCCTGGAACACTGGGCTTACAGACTTGTGTAGCCACGTTATTTTCTATTCCTTGGTATAATGCAGTGACACTCTAGTGTATGTTTGTACTACTTATTTGTCCCTCCATCTGCTAATAGGCATTTGTGTTGTTTCCACCTTTGTACTATCGCTCTAGTACAGTGGTGGAAAGGCAACAGCAGAAGGGGATTGATTGGTTAAAGGAGAGACACAGGAAAGATACTAATAGCTTGATGATAGAAAACAGAGCAGGCTGGGAGGTTTGAGAGCAAGAACGTGTCCTTCCGGGCCACACCCCCAGTGATGCTGTGGCCAAGTCCTATCTCTTACCTACATGTGAACTCATCAATGGTTTAATCACTGATGAGACAGCGGCCCCTTAATCACCTTCCAATACATGAAACTTGTGGAGGACATTCCAAATTCAAGGCATAACAAGAACTTAATTTTTTTTCTCACCATGTTCTAAGGCTTTTGGCTGTCAACTAAGCCGTTGGATTCCTGCATTTGGAACATTTTGACTTGTACTGATTCATCTTCCAGCTTTTCAGGCTCTGCAGCCTGTGTAATGTGGAACTTGTAGCCATGTCATACAGTGGATGGAGGGCTTATGATGAGAACAGATTCAGAATTTTACCCACAGTTAAGGAATATAGAAAGCACAGTTTGGTCAAGACAGCCAGTGGGCAAGTTTCCAAGAAAGAAATCATACAGTGAACGTGAAGAATCAGAGTTTGGGTATTGGGTAGAACATGAGACAGGCAGTCTTGGCCACAGATCTGAATATCTCAGGGATGCTTCCCTTGCCTCTACTCCAGTTGTTTCCAAAGTTGAACACCAAAGTTGCAAACTGCCAAGGCCTTTGGCTAAGGCTTCACAAAAGGCCCATTAGACATAATATGAATTTCTGTATGCTTGAGTTTCTTGAACAGAATGGGACTTTAACTAATTAAGAATAAAAGTGATTTTGCATTTTATCACTTTATCTTGTGCTGTTTCTCATCAGTATTAATGCAGGATCTTGTAACTGCTCAGTGTAACTGCTGGGCTGGTTTGGGTCTGGGAGATCTGGGCGATGAGAATTTTAACTCCTGTGTCACCACACTTCTCAGTCACAAGCCAGTTTTCTAATATATCTTCTATCAAAAATCTACATGGTCATCTTATTGCTTCTTTACTCTGAAGGACCTCACAACATAGATCATTGGGTAAATCGGTGTCAGTGTCTGAAAACAATCTTCAAATTGTCTTCCAAGGAACATTTTTAAACTGTCATTACATTATCCTACCACAACCTTTTCTGATTCTTACGCTTCTTTCTTGGGATAAACCACCGGGGAAAACTGTTTCCACGGTGGAGACTACTTTATTATCATACAGCCTCCATAAGGAACCTTGTATCTGCCTGTGTGAAGAGCCTGAACCGTAAGGCCTTCTTTACCCCTTCAAATTAATTCTTCCTGTTGCTCTGGGACTGCCTCACTTGTTTGGACAATATAGCAATTAGCAACCACTCATCTATGACCAAGACCAGTACTAACAGACTCTCAGATATCCACATACTTCAAGACATATTCTACCTGGAGTGAAATAAAATTTACCTTTCATGTCTATTGTAAAGCCATTTCCTCTGGAGCATTGGCTTCATAGGATCAGAGAGATCTGGGTTAAATCCAAGCTCTGTGTTTTACAAACTCTTTGACCTTAGGCAATTTACTTAACTAAACTAAGTATCAGTTTTCTCATGTATGAAAGAACTTATCCTTTAACATATTTTTGTTACTGCAAATCACAGAAATTAACTCTTGTAATTTTAAACAGAATTTTTTTGAACAGGTGTAAGGTTTCTTAGTGAGTCAGAGAAAATAGCTGGCAAGGGAAGGTACATCAAATATAGGACTATCAAAGTTCGGTAGTCCAGTAAGCATGAAAATCTCAGGATAATGTTACTGTTCAAAACCCAGAGTTCTTGGAGATGGAGTCCAGTTAATGAGTTTGGGTCGTGTGTTTACTATCTAGTTGTGAAAGGGCATAATTTCTTATTTAATAGTTCCTTCCATCTTAATCCACTTAAAGAAAAAAATCCTCAAAAAATATCAAGGTATTTTAGCTAACACAAGTGTGAGTAATTTTGGAATTTTAATAATAATTAAATGAAATTATACCTTTATTTTAAGCAGTTAGAATTGTGGGTATAGATAAGGACTCATGTGTAGTTTATATCTTGAGTTCTGTAACAATTTCCATTTTCTAATAATATCTAGATTGACAGATTCTTGAAACAGATACCTTTAAGAACTAAAACTTGTGGTCTGGGATATAATAAGAGATTATGATATGATAACCATAACCTGATGATTATTAGGTTTTAGTATAAATTTCAATACTTATTTTCCCTAATATACATGCAGTTCAGAACCTTTCTATGTGTTTGACTTAGTTCATTTTCATCAATGAAAGGAATTTGAGCCAATGAAAAGTAGCAGTTTTCTCTTAAATTACTTGGCTTTCATAAGTGTTAATTTCTTCTCTTCTATATCTTAGTGTGATTATTTTATCATTTGCTTTCTTCGAATACCATAAAAACATGCCATATGACATATTAACTTGGAATTATTTCCTTACACGGTCAAAAATCTTTGAGAACCTGAGGACTGAGATTAGAAAGGGTCTGATCTGAGCTATCGTCTAGTGATCAAGTTAGTCGCTGTCGGCCACAGGACAAGTGTAATAACTTAAGCGGGAAATTTGTTGTAAAACTTACCTATACACAGAAACTAATGTTGACGATGATAGCAAGTACGAATCATCACACACAGAAATTTTCATCCTGGATGATAACAACACAGATTAAATGTCAGTTAATCCAATTGTGGGTCATTGCTATCTCTAGGAAACACAGATTGGATATATTAGAAAGCAATCATTTCTGTTTCTTCTCACTCTATGTTAACTGTGCTGGAATCTATTATTTCCTGAGAAGGATGAGGTGACCTGAGGGCTTAAGTAAATCAATTAGATTTACTCCAATTTATACTCCAAAAGTTTGTCTTATAGTTTCATTTCTTGCCTCAGAAGACAATTCAATCTTTCTTTCTGGTTCGATGTCATCTAATGTGCAGTCTTCAAAACAGAAAACACCTGCTATTTTTAACAGAGGTGATTGGATGCCTGATGTAGGCATTAGGCTCTGTGAATAGTGGCCTCCTTCCCAGGTTGTTCATATCCTGCTTTCAGATCTTCTTTAGTCCCTGTTTGTAGGTGGGATGTTTCTGAAGGTGTTAGAAGGATAAAAGCAAGCCATGCTGAAAAAAAAAAAAAAAAAAAAAAACCTCAAGATAAAGAACTACAGGAAGCAGCTATGGCTTCTGCGGCTAAAAACTCAAAAAGCATACCATGGAGCTGTGGTTGCAATATTTGAGAAGGGCTCCATGTAGCTATGGATCATGTGAAAAGAAGCTAGAGGCTGTAACAATTCTTTATTGTTGGAGGAAAGAGGACAGGCTGTAAGAAGAGTCCTCTTTGGCCCTTATCCAGATTTCCCGTTCCCTGGGTGTCTCATATTGACAGAACCTCACAGTCAGCCAGGCAGCAAAGACTCTTAGTGAATGCGTGCTGGAGACTTTAGGCAATAGGACCGAAGCAAAGAGTATAGAAAGATGGGCTTAGGATAAGGACAGCACCATGAGATCCAACTCTGCCACTTAGCAATTTGACATCAAGTGTGGTTCTACTTAATTGAGCTGGAGAGACAAGATGCAAAGGTTTCAAGACAATACTTTTTTTTTTTTTTTTGCTTTTCTCAAATGAGCAGGCTCATGCCTCATTAGAAATTTATAATATGTATTTTATTTACATTGAAGTAAAATGCAAATATGTTTTAAAGCCAGAGTCGTGCATGAGTTGTGAGCTATGCAGTGTGTTCCCAATGATTAATATAGTGTCTAGAGGGAGACTCATCTCAGTGGTAGAACTCGAAATAGACTGGAAGTGAAGAAATTGAAAAAGACATACTACAAAAATGCAAACCAAAGTGGATGGAAGTATCTATGACCGTATCAAATAAAAGAGATGTTAAGACAACAACTGTAAAAAGAGAGAAAGATCATTATTCATTGGTTAAAAAATCAATTCACCAAAAAGACATAACCATTATAAACACACACACACACACACACACACACACACACACACACACAGTTGTAACAAACAGATATACAAATCAAATATTATTAGATCTGAAGATAGATACTGGCATCAATAGTATAATAGTTAGGAATCATAACACTCAACTTTCATCGAAGTCATCAAGACAGAAAATCAACAGTTGGTCTGTCCTGTAGAGCATATGCATCTAATATACATTTAGGGAACATGTAATACAACAATAACAAAATAAATGTTATTTACATCAGTCCATTGAACATTAACCTGATAGGTAATATGTTAAAATAACTTATAACTTGTTAACTTTATAACTTATTAATTTTAATTCTAGTATGCTATGTTTTGATGAAATTGTAAATGTTGTTTAAAAATACATTATTTAAACTTGGGGTTGTAGTTTATAGAAAAACAATTAAGCCTGCGTCCTGTGAGTTTGCCAAATTGACTCATTAGTTTATATATCTCCTAGGGCCCTTATTTTTTATTTTGGGACAATCACCTTAAGTCACTAATTTGTGAAAGCTGAATCTAAACTTGCAGTCCTCCTGCCTTAACTTCCCAGAGTGTGGGGATTACAGATACGTGATATGATGGCCAGCTTCTGTCTTCCCCTCTTTTTAGTATAATGTAGAATATAAAGTGTCATCATGAACACCATTAATTTTGGCTCACTTTTGTGAAAAATAATTCAATGTTTCATAGTTATGCCTAATACTACCTGCAGGATTTCAGTTAGTCCTCGAATTGAAGATGTTCCTTTGTATTCCTACTTTGCTAAAAGAGTTTACAAGAATAAATGTTATTGAGGTTTATTAATATTTTCTATACATTTAAGAAAATCAAATGGTAATCTACATCAATTAGGTGATTGGAATGATTAATTTTCTAATGTTTAATCAGACATATAATTCTAAAATGAGCACACTTGTTCACAATATATATGTTTAATGAACCACTGAATTTTAGTAGCTAGTACATAGAGGAGAGTTTTCCATCTACAGTCAGGTAGAATATTTTAATATTCTTTTTTATAGAAATCTTCCTAGATCTTGGTATCAATATTCTACTGGATATATAAAAAACTTTTTCTGCATTATAAGAGTTTGTTAAAAAGTGATATTATTTTCTTCTCAATATTTTGATGGCATGTAATAGTGAATTCTTCTGGTTATATATCTGTTTTGAGGGGGCAGAGAGTATGTGATAAAAATGAGAAATTTTGTACTATTTATTATGCAAGTAAATTTATATATAAGTCTACTTAACAGATGAGTGACTATTCAGAATTTCTTATTCTTTTCTCTAGTTCCACATGTTAAATTTTCAAAGACTTTTTGCAGCTCAAATTGGTTGTTCATAATGCATGTTATTATCCTTTGATGTGCATAAACTGTACTAAGAGTTTAAAATTTTGGGGTTTTTTTACATTTTTATCTTTACTATTTTTATAATAATTTTATTTTTATCACTCTTTGTAAAAAACCAATATTATCTTAATTGATATTTCTACTAAATTTCTCTTTTCTAATTCATTTTCTTTAAATATAACTTATTTATATATTTTGCCTTACTTTATTATATTATAGGTTATTTTAGTACTTTTTAGATTCTTACTAATAAATCTTAAAATTTTGATTATAAACTATTTTTTCCTTTAATATACAAATTAAAGCTAAAATATAACATCTATGTACTGCAAACATTGGTGTGTGTGTGTATTTTCATCGATGCATTTAAATATTTCATTTCTATTTTGAGTTTTTCTTTAGACAATGGCTTATCTAGGCTTGTGTTGCTTAACTTTCAAATAGTTGAATAGTTTTCTAACTATAATTTTGTTTGTGACGTTTCCTTCTTTGCTTTAAAATATACTCTATATAATTTCTACTTTGAAGTTTATTAAGATTTGTTTTGGGTTCCGACATCCTGACTATTTAGACAAATGTTCTATGAGTTGTTAAAATAATACATAAAATGTAATTAATCCCATAAATATAACAAGTCTGACTTAGTTAGCAGGGTTGTTCGAATAGGTCTCTTACACCAACCTTCCTGACATTTTTAGCTACTTATGCTTTTAATTTTAGGAAAAAGTGCTCTAAATTTTCCTACTAAGATTGCAATTGATTTATTCCTTCAGTTCTACCATTTTTTACCTTACATATTTACATATCACATTTAAGAACTTTGATCTCTTTACCACCATATTGTTGTGCTTTATGTAATACATGATATTCTTTAAACTTAATCTGACATGGATATAACCACACCAACTACTTGTGGTTACATTTTGCATGGTGTATCTCTTTGAATTGTTTTAACCTCATCCTTATTCTTAAAGTGTCTTAATCTGTACAACATATTCTTGTTTTTAATTCAAATTGAGTAAGACATGCATTACTTCTTTTTTTTTCTTTTTTGCTGATGAAAAAAATAACAAAAAGTTAGGAGCTAATACATAAACGTATTATCTTAAAGTTCTATAGATGAGAAGTGTTAAACCAATCTCACTGAGCTGAATATCAAGATGACAGAAGGGCTGAGTTCTTCTCCACAGACTGTGGAGAAGGGAGATCTGTCTCTTAGTCTTTCCCTGGCCAGAGAACTCACTCGCATTCTGTGTGCATCTCCTTTCTTCATGTATTGTTCTGTATATTTCCCCCATTTTTGTTTGCTTGTTTGTGAGAGAAGTTCTTGCTCTATAGCCCAGGCTAGCTTCAAATTCAAAATCTCTGGGTTCAGCCTCCAAAATGCTGGGATCATAGGTGTGTCTGCATACCCAGCTTCCTTTCTCTGTTCTTAGGTTGAGACGTCGCCATTTCTCTGGCCCTTATTTGGTACTCACACTTTTTTTTTTTCTCCTGACTTCAAGTTGAGAAATTTTCTCCTCTTTGTAAAGTAATTTTATTTGGCCTACCTAGATAATAGAAGATTACATGCACAGTTTAAGGTCCGTAAACCAAACAACCTTGGTGAATTCCTTTTTGTTGTGTACGATATTTGCACTGGGACCTGGGGTTAGATTCAGTTTTCCTGGGCAACCGTGATTCCACTTACCACAAACTATTGTTTACTTATTGTGCAAATATTGTTTCTTTCTCTTTATACTTCTGTCTCCACTTACTCCAACATAATAATGGCCAGATTAAGCAGAATCTCTATAGCCAAAACAGAATAAGTAGTTGCCAGCAGGTAATTGTTACAGAGTATATACTTGGTCTCCTTTCCCAGCAGCACTTCAGGAAAATCATAGTTTTGAAGAAATGCTTGAATGTTAGCAGCCTATTATTTTCTTTAAATATCATATGATCTTTCCATGGATGAAATGCTACACTACAAAGGTCACTTACCTGGGTCTTCTTGCCATTGTCCCCCACAGATCTCCTTTAGTATATTTCACTTTAATGCAGTGCCATTGATTGAATTACACTGAAAAAAATGTTATTTTTAAAAGTCTCTGCACCGTGCTCTTTACTTCCTCCTGGAGAATATTCATAGACAATATTTGTGGCATTTTTTACTACTGTCTTATGAGAACACAGAGACTTTTTTCTTCTGGATTCAGAAGAAAATAATTGAAATAATTGAAAATAGTTTTCATCTGAAGAATCTTCAGATGTATGTAACTGATAATATTTTTGTTTTGATTTCCAGAGAGCTCATAGCTAATATTTTAGTGAGTTTATAACATAAGTTTCACATGCCAACTGTTCCCGCCTCCATCTTTTAATACTAATTTTCTCTTTTTCAATTTCTTCCAAGATTTTCCAACACAATAAAATATGATTTTTGCTACCTGGAACTGAAAATGTTTGTGCTTAATACACATATATCAAACTCAATAAAAAATGCGTAAGCCAAGAGATTTTTTTCTAGTTTTGTAATTTATTTTTACTGTAATATTCATTATTTATATATTGAATGAGGCAATGCAGGTCAATGAGTTAATAACTGGAGAGTTAAATATATTAATTCACTTTCTTTAATCACAACTCATAGTAATAGAATTGAGCTAACTTCATAAAGCAAGATAAGTATATTTATACAATCTGAGGTACAATTGTTACTTGAAAGTTGACAGAAATTATAACAAAAATAGACCAGGAACACTAAATTGATTTTTATATAGGTGTTCCTTGAATTATACGTTCTCTAAATTTTCCCTATGACTTCTACTCCTTGCTCAAGTTTCAAAGCCTCTGATGATGATTGGCCTATTTATTATTATTATTATTATTATTATTATTATTATTATTATTATTGGTAGGGTCTCACTCTGTAGTCCAGACTGTGATTACAGAGGTGCACCACCAAACCCAGCTATTGTGTGCTTGTTGGAGGATAGAACTGAGGGACTCTGGCTTTTTAGGCAAGCACTCTAACCACTGAGTCACTGAGCCATGTCCCATGTCCACCTTGAATCACCTGGCCACACCCTGAGACATACTAGGAAATTGAACTGAACTATTCTGCCACTTCTGCTTTTTATTAGAAGACAGATTAACTGGTTTCAACATTCCCTCAAGACTACACACAGAAAGAAAAAAGCCAATTGCTGCTAAGAAAGATGAATTGAGGTGGATTAAAAGAAAAAGAGAAATAAAGACAAATATCTTCCAGCATAAATTAAGTTACATATGCATTTGTAACTATTTTATCACCACAGGTAACATAAAATTGAAAGCAGCACAGAGAGAAAAGTTAGAAGTATCGCATGTGAAATACTCCTCTGCCAACTTAGAATTAGTAATAGAGGGTGGAAGAAAGAGACAGAAAGCAGGAAGGACTTACTGTTAGGAAATAATATTGTTGAACATAGAGAGATGAAGCAGAAAAGCACATAATTCGGAGTCAGAATTTATAGATTTAAATTCCTGCTCTTTTATAAAACCTGTGACTTTAGGTTAACGACTGTCTTGGAAGTTCAATATTGACACGTACAGAATAGAAATAATCTGTACCTTACAAGTTTATTGTATTTAATAAAATTAAGCAAGCAAAATCCTTGACATACATAAACAGCTTTCATTTTCTGCCACACATTTGACTTTTATTTTTGCTTGAGAAGGAAATTCCTTTACTTGTGAAGCTTGAATTTACCAATATTCTCAGGAAATTGCCATAATCTAAACTTGTACACTGTACACACAACCAATTGAAGGCATTAACAGGCCCATGTGGCCAGGATTTTTTTGGTTGCTATTTATAGAGATATTTAATACAAATATTAATTTTATTAATTTCAATTGGTATGAAAACAGAGGGATGAAAGATATAAAAAAGCTCCAGGTTAAAACTATGAACATGTAATGAAAAGTAGAAACTTGCCCAGCTCCCTGTGAAGATCAAATTTTTAATACGGGTGTGATGTGATAGGAATTTGCACCTTAACCTTTTCCTTCTTTAATTCCTAAAAATTATTTATAAGTAGCATTTACATATTGTTCGTATTTCTCTTAGCCACCAACCAAAGGTAGAGGTTTTATTGTTTTGAACTCTTAGATCCCATTTTCCTGTAATTCCCTCAGGGGTTCCATGCGCCCTGTGTTATCTGAGGTCAGTTTAATCTGGTTATCTATTCCTTTCACAGTGTGTCTGCATCGGGAGGAAAGTCTGTGAGCAACATTTTCCAGAACCCCCTCTCCGTCTGGTTCAAGGGTAGAGCCCACTAACGAAAGACACTTGCATGAAATCTAGAAGTAGATTGCAAGGACGGAGCTGTGACCCCCAGAGAGGGCTGGGTACAGACTCGTGTGGTGTCAGAGGCAGCGTTGCAACAACCTCCAGGCTAATTCCTTAAGTATTAGCTGCTGGAATTGCTTGGTGCCATGTTTCCTGACATCTGTTCCCGTAACACTTCTAGTAGTTAGGCAATTCTTTATGTCTTCCAACTTTACACCCAGATATGAAGCTGCACATTTGAAATACATAAAATAACTTCTCTTTTCTTGATGGATCTCTGATTGCAAACGGAGTTTCCTCTGAATCTTGCAGGATCTGACTACTGATCTGGTTCTGCTTTACAATTTCAGCACTTGGAAAGAAAAAAAAAGGAAACTTAATAACAAATAAAAATTGTAGGCAAATGTAACAATCGAAACTTCCTCTATGATTCTGTTACAAATCTATTAAGTCTGGACATCACCTAGGTATATGCTTTGATTCATCTTTCCAGGGTGGTTCTAGTGCAAGTGGAGTAAGAATAGAATTTAAGAAAACATAATAGCCTCAGGTCGTATTACAACTCAACTCTTTTCAAAGTTTTCATTCAAGAAAATAATGTGGGTCAAGAATGTTAGGACAGGTTGACAGGAGAGTGTAAGGACTTGTGCCCTGCAACAGGATGGAAAAGGAAATTTGAAACCAGAAACTGACAAACTAAAAGACTGAAAATTTATTTGATCATTTTCACAGTTTTTTCTTTCTAAACTAAGGAAAAGTAGATTGGAAAACCAGGAGCAAGAAATCGAAACAAATAAATAGAGTAGAAAAATTTTCTTTAAAAATAACTCAGTGTTTGAATTGTACTCAGGAACAGATTTAGATGTCTCAACCTGCTGCCACATGTCCGTGCCCACTGATTTACTAGAAGAGAAAGAAAACAAAACTTTAATTTAGAAATAATTCTATTCCAGTTATCTTTAGCAACAAGTACAATCATTTGCTGTATTAATGCTACATGAGAACCACAACACCTCAGTTGCATACCCCCACAAATACTTATTTTGGCTCACAAATCTGTGGGTCAGCTGGGTGTTTTCTGGGCTGACGAGGGCTATAGGTCTAGACCAACTAATGGGTTGGCTCAGTCTTGGTAAGCCCCAGAGAACCTCAGCTCCCTGGTCTCTGATCAGCTTGGAATTTTTACCCTCCTCTAGCCTAGCAGGGCTTATTTATTTATTTAAGGCTGAAGTATGTATCTGAGGGAGAGTAGAGCAATGTGCAAGACCAAGAGGATCATGTGAGCAAACACAATGTGTTGCCATCACATTCTTTTGGCCATATCAAGTCACATGACTGTTTTAGAATTGGGGTGAGAAAATACTCTTCTTTGTGCAAGACAGTGTGAGGACATTTCCAAGGACATAAATATAGTGATGAATAATGGTCAATTTTGGCAACAAATTGAGTTATATCTGAATGGGATCACATTCTGGCAAGGAGAGAATGTCCTGTGTGCACTGCAGACTTTGTCTCTCTTCGGGTTATACTTCATTGGCAGTAATCTGGAAAAACAATGTTTGTCATACGAATGACCACAGTTCAATAAAATGATGTCCTTTTCGGATAAAGAGAGGAGAGAGAACAACAAAATAGTACCCCGTGTTCTCTGTCATATCTAGAGAAGGGGAAAACGTATCACATTCCACACACAGGTTTCAGGGTCAAGTTGACAGCAGCTACAAATACTATTCTATGCTCCCTACCCCCCCCCCCCAAAAAAAAAAAAAAACCCTCAAGGTATCTAAGTGATCCTTACCTATATGCAGGAGTGAAGAGAACAAGTTTTAGAGCTTTTCCTCTAAAAAAAAATACATAAAACACAAAGGTAAAATGCAGGGGAGAAGTAAGAGTAGGATTGAAGACTTCCTCATAGTGATGAAAAAGAAGTAGGAAATTCTGCTCAATATTGTAGTTTTCCATTTCAACTGAATGTTAGTGTCTAAAATTCTTTGCAGGGTCCTAAAAACCAAGTTCTTTTGTTCAAAAGATTAAAACATGAAGGCAGTGACTTGTAAACATGGATGAGTGATACCAAACAAGAAGTACAGTGCACAATTCCTACCTGCAAGGTTATGGGTATTTCCATCAGTTAGTGGTAAATTTTATAAGCAAATTTAATGAGATACTCATGCCTTCTGAAGTACACAGGAAGTGTCCAGATGGCTTGGCTAGCTTGGGGCTCCCTAAGCTTTAACCTTTTTATAATAGTTATCATTCAGTCTATATTTATAGTAAGAAATTCTCTGTAATAAAAATTTTCTCTCCTGAATTTCTCTCAAAATATAGAATTCATACTAAAATCAAAACAAGACAAATAAATACCTGATTGCATTTAACACTTATTTCTGGGTTTTGTATATCCAGTGTCCTTACCAAACATTTACAATTATTAAACTGTGCTGTTCTCAATGGCTAATTTTCCCCTTACGCATTCTTCTTCATTTGTTGTGATGAATGTTGCGTGGTCCTATGTATGACGTAATTTACTTGTTCTTCTAAGTTAGTAAATTAAACAAATTAAGCCAGAGATGAGCATGTAATGAACCACAGTAATGGAAATTCTGTCTCCAGTTCTCGTTTCTGTACCGCTTCGTCCTGCCTCCAGGTTCCCCATCCCTGCCTGAAAGTCCCCACTCCATTCTTCATTATGACACTTTGACTTCCCCTAAGTTCTAAACTAATATCAACAAGAAGGGAAAAAAGCTTCACAAAAAGAAGTATACAAATGATCAAGGCAGGGAGACTATAAAGTCAAGCCCAGCCTAGGCAATTTAGTTACTTCGTGAAAACCTGTCTCAAAATAAAAATAAGAATAAAGGGCTGGGCATACCTTTGAATGATGTAATTTTAAAACCTATAGAAAATATTTCTGTTGGTCTCTAGTCCTAGTCACTTTCAATATTTGCTGTATCTGGTGTAAAATAAATAGAACAATCACTTTGCATGCTTCTGTTCTTGTCCTCATCCATTCCTACCCTAGAGCTGGAAGACAAAGTATTTTGGTCTAGCTTCTAGTTAACTATAGAATGTCTCAAATAAGTAAATATCATGGTCCATGAATCCATAGTAGTCCATTAAACAAAAAAAATGTATCTTACAATCAATGGTATGTGTTGTGGTTAGGATCTGGAGTGCCCCCCAAAAGTCTCACGTATTTTAATGTTATGGATTATCTATGGAGCCATGTAATGTTGGTGGATTGAGGTCTGGCCTGGAGGGGTGGATTGCAGTTGGTATTAGGGGCCTGTGAGTTAAGACTAAAGGTTTGTGAGTTAAGACTAAGGGTGTGTAGAGGCCACATCTTTGATACCCAGATGCAGGAGAGACTAAGACTGGGACTGGGACTAGTATCGATTAGTCTCACTTGCCTGTCTGTTGGTGATGTCCTGAGAAGCTGCCTCCACCTTTCTGCCTCTGCCATGTACTTCAGCTGCTGCCAGCCGCTCCTGAATGGACTGTGACCATCTAAAACTGTAAGCTAAAATGAACTGTCCTTTCCTAAATTTGTGTGTGTCAGGTATTGAGTCACAGCAATGAAAAAGTAACTGAGACAGTCTGGTAGATGCAGTACCATCCTGGACTAACCTTGCCATTTCCCACTGTCCTACCACCCCACCAGGACTTCCCTAGTGACCTCAGCCATGAATCAAGATCGTCTCACCTCAGACCAAGGAGCTGTGAAAGAGAAATTTACCCTGGCTAAAAGAAATGATACAGATACATTTATGCCATGTACTCACAATAATATATCTTTTTCTTAAACAGTGAATTTTTTAGACTCAAATGTGTATGTGTACTTCACTAATAAGACAGAAATTGGCTCACCTACAGTCCTGGAATGCTTCTTGGGGTCAACCATTTCTAAGTGCCCTGGAATAACAGCTCAGCCTGCCTCTCCACCATGCTGCCCTTGCTTGAATCCATAGAAAATCCTGGAAGAAACAGTAAATAATTCGAGGTAACCTGCTGGGAATATATGACTGGGCCTCAGATAATCAAATGCAGACACGTATCCAAGCTTCTTTAAACACCTAAGAGTGATCTGTGACATTGTGTGCCTGTGTCTCTGTGGTTTGAAGTAAGAGCTGCCTGCACTTCTGTCAGGGATTGGAATGAGCTGTTTGCTTTATAGGTGGTAAACCAAGTATCAGCGGAACTATTCCTGCCAAACCCAGATTCAATGATCGTATGACATGACGACAGGTTAAAAAAATCACAAATTATATATCGAGAAAACAAGTCTTATCTATAAGAATTATCGAGTCAGGCATGATGGTGTACACCTTTAAACCCAGCAACACCATTCACAAGTTCAAGCCCTACTTGGGCAACTCAGTGAATCAAGCTCAGTGAAAAGACTTTGTGTTCAAACCTCATCACTACCCTCCACAAAAATTATATATGTATCTTTTCATGAAGAAAACCAAGAGAACACAGTCCAGCTTTTTTTCTTAAAAATCCATATTAACCTGTTATTCCCACAGGATTTTATTTCCCCTCCTTTGAACAATGCCTAGCGTTCATGTGTTAAAAAGTCGATGATTGAAGACAGATCTTTAAATATAGCTAGAGGTTACTCTTTAGAAACTGCTGACTTCACTAAAATAAAAATGAAAATAAAAATGATAACTTCAGACATACTAGCAACTGTTGTTCAGAATACTGCCTTGATATCATTGGGAAAAAATTTAAAGGGTATGTGACTCTGAAAAGGACCTGGCAATATCAAAATAGAGAAGAGTGTAACTTTAGAGAGTAATAAAATCCGTCCAAACCCTGATGCGTTTACAGCCGGTACATGGTTTTCCTATTTCATTTTATACAATATAACACAGGAATTGAACTCTTATAAATCCTGGCTTCTGTCTCATTTTATGTCCCTTTAGACTCCTTCCCTGATTCCATGCTTTGGTTCCTTGTGTATAGTGGCACCAAGTCTGACAGCAGACTCTCCTTCAAGAACACTGACTTATGGGATATGACGGAAGTCATGCATTCAAATTTTAACCTGAAATATTCAGATAGAAACATTATCTTCTTCGGTGTGGGAGAAAAATCGCTGTAGCAGATTGCTGGCCACAACCATGAACTGAAGGGCCACCTTCCCAAGACAAGGTGATACATGGATCTGAATAAAGAGGCTGCATCACAGTGTCCAACTTTTTGTGACCCTGGCGTAGAAATTATAATGTGACAGCATTTGTGATGTCATACGGAAATCCCCGCAAACAGGTTACAGAGTTCTCTTCCCAACATGACAAAACACTCATCAGGGCAGATTTTTCTTTGTTATTTGTGTCTACCTTGGCAGAATATAAAATTGATTGATAATACATTCCAGTTAAATGTAGTCATAACAAAATTAAAACATATTTATTCAGATCATTCATGAATATCTTGACCCACTTTTCTGTCCTCTTTTGTCTCTGAACTTTGTACTGCTTCCCCACCACCTTTCACACTGACTGACTACAGAGCTCTTTCTAGTACCTCTCAACCTAAATTTCTCTAACTGCAGAAAAAATAGTGAAGCACAGCGACAGACAAGTAAAAATAGCTAAGTGCATCTGAATTTTACCATCTCACCTCAAGTCAACGTAGATCCCAACTTAGTCTGCCTACCTGGACAATCAGAATGATTCATGGATCACACATATGAACGGGGTGATGTAAAGGCCTCTATTTTACATCATTTGTAGGATACTTAATCGCCTTTTCAGCCCTGTAGAAAAGTTGGGAGATGACTAGGTCAACAAATAGGGCAGAACAGACCTCCAGACTCAGTTTAAACCTTGGGTGGGCTCACCTGAGGAAGTTTTTTCCTCCAAGGTTTATTTGGATTCTCTGATTGACATGTCAACTTCAACAAAACAAAAACAAAGATATGATTGCACCCTACAAAATAACCTTAAGTTTTCCCTTGGGTCAGATGCTGTCAAATAGAGCAATGGTAGGCTAGCCTGGAATCTTCTCTAAAGACTGTGCTTCAAAGATAAAGGATCACAGTGCAGGAATAACACGTAGCTCACAAAGCTTAATTCCTGGAGAGGAGTGTGATTGGGGTAGCGGGCGAGCTGAACACCAAACCTGTCCCCACCCAGCACCCTTTGACTTGTGTGGACCTCTTAACTTTTAATAAATAGAATATCAGTGGTGACCATGGTAGCATAAATATCAAAAGCTTTTTTCTCATTTTCTCATTTTTCTGTACTTTCATATTTTACTATGAGAAGCAAGTTTGTAGCTTTGAAATCATTAACATTGAGATTTCCAACCATGCTGCTGACATAATTTGACTTTAAATAAGTGGACACCGGCTTCAGACTGAGATTAAGAAATAAGTTAAAGCTCACATGTTTTCAATATTCTGACAGCAGGAAACTTCCATAACTCTCTGTTAAACAAGTACTACTGGGAGGAGGATCACCTTTTGGATTTTGCAGTGAAGTGTCCTTGGACTTTTTAAGCAAGTAGTCAGTAGTAGTGGTTTGAAAGAAGAGGTCAGTAACACTTTGTCCCTGAACACAAATCCATCTTGTCATATGTTTTCATAAAAGAAGTGTTATTGTCGCAAAGCGTTTCTGGAGACCTTGTCAGCTGCAGCCTGTGGGCACTTTTGTGCTACAATAGTTGAACTGGCTATGGGTCACAATGTGGGGGACAAGGCCTAAGCTATATATTGTGATCCTATTTCTGGAAAAAAAAAAAAGTTTATCAATTCCACTTCCAGAAGTAAGACATGTGAGTCAACCCCCCAGGGAGAAGAGCCGCTGAGACAGAGCAGCTGCCAGCGGCAGAGCTGCCTGAGTCGCCCCGCTCAGCCACGTGGCGCCCTGCAGCAAGCAGCAGCAGCAGCCCGTCCCTTCACTCGACCAGGCCTGCTTGTTCTTGGGCGTCCACCTGGAGCAGCCTCTGCTTCCCTTGGCAGGGTCCTATTGCGCGGCCTCTAGGCCTCTAGCTGGATTAGGACAATAAAGAGTTCCAAAGACGCAGAGTCATTTTTCTACTTTCCTAAGGCTCAGTGACACCTCAGGCGACAGCAAACAGAGCTGCTCTGCCTCGGCAATATCTGCCGCTTCAGGGTCCAGCTCAACTCCAGGAATAGTGAACCAACACCAAGCTGAGTTAGAGGGACGTGTAAGTCGCATGCGAAGCACCCTTAGGCCCACTTAGGGAGCTGCGAACAGTCCTATGATGGAGAGAGATCTCCGCGCCTGGGAGACTCAGCACCAAGATGACTGTGGTCTCTGTTACCCGCCCAGCAGTAAAAGCTGGGTTATTCAGCTTACAAAAGGCAGCCCATTGTGAACGGTAGCACTAACTGGTCATTAGGGGTAATGTCATTTGACTTTTTTCTTTCTTTTTTTTTTTTTTCCTTAAAAGCCAATGAACCCAGTTACCATTTTTCTATGGAAAACAAAAGGAAAAATTGACAAGCTTTCAGTCTGATGTTGTCTTCATTCTTGACCATAAAGAGACACGTGAGCTTTCAAATGGAGCGCTCCTCGGCCAAGCTCCTTCGGGAATGTCTGTGGGAGTTACGGAGGCCGCCATAATTTCAACCCATTGCTTGATAGGAACCGTCAGCCCTAGTTAAATGCCATCAGTAGCTAATGCGGTTTGGACAGTTTAATTATGTCCTTGTCTGAAAACTTGTCACACTTCTGGTGACTCCAAAGCCGGATGTGTAGTTGTCTTTGGCACTAAAATTTTGCAAAGTGTTTCATAATCATTTTCATTAGCGCATCTTCACATTACATCACTAAATGAGACATGAAGAGGTTAAGTAGTCTGACCAAGACGAGCTGAGCTGACAAGAAAAAAATGAAGTAAATCAATTAGCTACCCAGTTTTAACAAAATTAAAAACACAGCTCTGGCTTTTGGGTTTTTGTTTGTCGTTTGTTTTTCCATTTTTAAGGAGGGAAGGAAAAGAGTTTAAATTACTAATTATTTGATAATCGCCTAAAATCTCAGATCTATAATTAAAATGTCTGATCTCTAAGTTAGTGTCAAATACTTAACGTACTTCTTAATGCTATGGCTCTTGTTGAAATCAGGAATCCTTTTCATCGTTTTCAAAGCTTCTAGCAGCTCGCAGCCTCTTTTGGAGCGCTACATATTTGCGCCGCCACCTAGTGGACAGATTCTTAATGAAGGCCGGTCCGTGGGGCGGAAAAGTGGGGCTACATCCGCGGTGTCATCCTCTGATGGACACCCTGGCTCTCCAAGGTCTCACCGCTAGAGAGGAACCTGAAAATTTTGTGCTGAATATCAACTCCCAGAGAAAGAAACTCAAAATCATGTTATTAACAGATATGTCTTGCCTCCTCAAGGAGAAATAGATAAATGAAGCTCCCAGTGGCCAGAAAACATGAACATATGTTAAAGTCATTAGTGGCTGTGTGGCTCCTGCTTAGCAGCAAGGCATAATGACACAACTGATTTGCTTTGTGCTGATTATGAGGTGTTAACAAGGACAGTAATTATGACAGAGAAGATAGGGATGGAAATTTTTTTTAAATTAGAATTAAGGGTAAATTTAGCTCAAAATTGCCTTTGTTTTAGGAAAACAATAAATTTTATAGAGAATTTAGCATCTTAGAAAACGTACCTAGTATGCCATTAGGAGTTGAGATTCTGTTTGTGTGCTTTCATTTCCAACGTCTTATTGCTGCAGGACAGAGTTGCCTGCACTTTAAAAAAAAAAAAAAAAAGGGACTTGTTTTTCTCAGGGTCATTTCTGAGAGTTTTGTTTTTTGTTTTGTTTTGTTTTTTGAAATCTAACAATCCTTATATATCCAAGGTAGTACTAACATTTCATGCTTTTGCCTTTAGAGACGATGGTGCCCTTGTAATTGACAAGCATCTTTATGAAGAATAAAGTTCTTTGCGCTGAGTCAGTCCTCTGCATCTGAGCAAGCTCCTCCAGGTCTACGAGAAGAGTGGTGTGCACATATATTGACTGAAGGCCTCACGTAAATCAGGTACGTGTTTCCAGAAATACGAGAGCCAATAAAGGAACCCCATCCTTCTTGTCTACTTGATAATTATTGGAGTCTTCTGGTCATCTTAAAACAAAAGAAAGGAGTCATGTTATTTTTCTGAATTAAATCAGTATCGTTGCATAATTTTCTGTTGCATTTAATTCTTTTTATAAAGATCAATAACTGATCAGTTAAGTACAACCAAAACTGCATGGAGGCTGAAAGCTATATAAAACGTAGAAAATGTGAAATTAGTTAGGCACTTGGCAAAGCTTTTATTCTCAAAATGTTCCTTTAGGATTTGGACACAAAATAAATTCAAAATGCATCCATTTGTAATTGGAACTACTAGATCGTTGAATTAACTATTCTAAAATTTTACCTAGACATCTAACAGTACATGTATGTGTGAACACTAAACTAGATACGTTGCCAATTTTTCTTGATAAAGCCACCACCTATCTGACCTGAAATTTATTATCATTTAAAACTTATATTTTTGAAAGATCTATTTATCTATCCATATAGCTCCACCCTATATGTGAATATATATTCCACAAGATCTGGGACATTTAGAAGAAACTGAATTATAAAAAGCCATTAATTACCTTCCAAGAAGGATTGAAAATAAACACACTGTGTCTCTTTGTTTACCTTTCTGTTATGTTTTACTCTGGTTATCCGGTTCTCTTGTTCCAAATTATCATTCTTTATTACAATGTGAGCTTTACTTATAAGCAAAATTATAGGTATGATAGCTATATTATAGATATGACTAATTTCAAGAGTAGGAAGTTTTAAAAAATTTAATCCAAAATTACACCATCTATTCCTTCCTTCTAGCTTACACAGTGCTCACTCATCTGCTGTGATCTCTCGTAGATTATTTTAGTAATTACATCAATGTCTTGAAATAACGTGAAATTTGTATCCTGTTGATTCTGTTAGTCTAATTTTTTTCCTCTGTATTCACTGTATTTTTGCATCGTGATTTTTTCAAACAGTTCATTTTCCAAGTTTATGCAGTTGCTATATTCATTATAATCATAATTTTATATTGTGGTAAGGCCTTTTCTATATTTCGAATGCAGTTTGTCCCCTGAAATCTGATTCTTACTATGTATAGGCAGTGAGGACTTTTATAATATGATGGGACTTGGGAACACCTCTTCATGAATGGATTTATATCACTAGTGTGGGACTGCATTAATTACTATGAGAGTAAATGGTCATAAAGCCAGGCCACCCTGATGATTATCTCTTCTATACAAGCTCCCTTGTTCATTTTTATATTCACTCATTATTCTTTTCATTGTTGTTGTTACTGTATCGCGACACAATTGTAGGCCCTACAAGAAACTGAGTGGGTAAGAAGGGCCACCTTGTTGGCCTTTACCAGTCTCCGTAACTATGAACGAATTAAAAATCTCTATTCATTGTGGAATATACTAATTTTTTAGCATTTTCTTATAACAAACCTAATATAGACTTTTTCTTTCAGGATTTTTTTTTCTTTTCTTTTCATAAAGAAATTATGAATGAAAAGGCCCTGCTGGGTTCGATCCAAAGTAACATTTTAAGAAGTGAATCTTTAATTTTTTTTTTAATGGATACAAAACAGGCAACTTCCCAAATAGGGACCAAAGTTATAGTGTACAAGAAAGTCTGGAAAAAAGGACAGTGAAGGTAAAACAAGAATCCGTAACTCAATTTTTTTCCTGCTTTTATCTAATGATGAGCTTTTTGTTATACGTGTATCCTCCAGTATGTATTACATTTTAATATTGAACATATTATATGTTTATTAATTTATATTCAGTAATGAACATTATTATAATAGCTATTCCACTCTTGTTAAAAAAAGAAATTATGAGTGATTGCTTTATTTTTCATTTGGTCAGTTTTCCAAAATTTAAAAACAATAGTTCACCTCAGAGTCTTTTGCCTACATTTTCTCTGAAGGCAACCAAAAGCATCTGATGTTTTACTCAATGGAGGTACCTGAAGAGTTCTCTCCCCAGACCTCCAGCTCTTTCGTCTGAGATGCGTCTCATCCAGGCAAAGCATGTCAAATAGCACCTTCACTGTTCCTGTTTATTCACCTTCCTGCGTTTGGATCTTGGACTTTCTCCAATTCTGGTATGTAACTTTCTTGGATTGTTTGCATATTTGGTGGAGTACATTCTGCCAAAGGATGAGAGGAATGCAAAAATTTCAGACCTTGCTTGTCTAGATCTCTTCGTTATACTCTTTCTCTTGACTAATAGTTTCTTTACATTCTAATCAAGTATAAAAATGTTTTGTCCCTCTGAATACTGGATTCCTTCTCTGAGGTCCAGCTCACCCTGTTGCTGAGAGGCCCCAAAATATTGAGATTACTGATTTTTTGTTCATAACCTTTTCTCCTTATACATATAAACTTATAAGAACTTTGAGTCTTCAATAAGCTGGATTTATATAGCAATAGGCTTTGTGCAGTGTCTATGCTAGATCTATTTGTTGGGTGTTGACTAACCTCTGAATCTGAAAGGTTACTCCTTTCCCTTTTGGAGAATATTTCTTGAGGTATTTCACTGATTTTTCTTTCTCTATGATTCCCAAGCTTGATATTTTGCTTACTGATTTAATATTCTAGTTTTTTCTCTCTTTTTTGTCCTGTATTACCAGTTAATTTCTTCAGTTTTATATGCTAGTATTTGTTTTCACAATGTATCTTCATTATATTAGTGTTTTCTTAGATTATGCTATAAAATCTGTTAACTTTCTCAACACATTAGCAACAATACTTTTTAAAAAACAAATTCTTTGTATAATTTCAATTTTCTCTAATTTAAAAAAATTTTTTTCTACAGTTTTTTTCTTCTTCATTCTTAATGTTAGAGAATTTCATCAAATATCCAGAAATCATAGATTGCTTATTTAGATATGAGATTGGGACACTAGCAATTGATTAGAAGGCCACTAATGAAACTTTTAGGTGTGGAATATACTGTAGAAAATATTCATGCTTTGTCTGAGCTATTTATCAAGAAAATTTTATGTGTATATTATCTTATTATATCATTTTATTAAAGAAACAGACATTTTACTTTTCCCAGAGTATATGCTTCTAATGTTCTGTTGCAATTGGAAGTAGCAATATCCTACTGTGACCAACTGTGTAAAGGTGTGCACTTCATGAACTGGTATTTCTCCTAACACAATTCCCTCAGTTCCACTTTCAGATGACCGTCCTTCTTTAAGGAGATGAAACCTGTGTTCCTTCTCCTAGACTTGAGTTGATTTGTGATTGAGTCTTACAATAAAGGAGTGTGACAGAGGATACACTTCTATGTTATTTCTAAGTTCTAAGGACAGGTAATTAAACAACCATGTACACTCAATTTTGCTAGCTGGAAGCAGTTATTCTTGAAATCCCAAATCATCATATAAAAATATCAAGTTCCTTGAGACTGGTTGAGAGGTCACATATAGAAACTCCAAGTTGAACATATTACTTTTCTAATCCAGACTCGTCATCAAGTTATTAGTGAAGAAACCATTTTTAAAGTCGATTCTCCAGGTGTCCAATCTGTGTGAACTACTATCTAAAATTCCATTGACTATGTGGCTTATGAGCAATAGAAATTTATTTTATAGTGGGAATGCAGATGATTTATAATTTCTTTTTACATAAAGCCCCTTGACTCAAATAAGAAATAAGGCTCTGACTCAAATCAGAATATGGAGCTATTTATGACCTGTGTAATCAGACAGAATGGTACTAATCATTTTACTATACTTGGATAAAAAGGCCACCAGCAAAGACAGTGAAGTCATACACATAGTTTTAAGTAATCTTCTTAGGTCAGTTAAATGGGTCAAGGGCACCAATAAGGAGCTGTAAACTTTAGCAAAATAATAGAAGTTGTAAGGTAACTTGGTTTAAAAATATTTACTATGTGTCAATCACTTGTGTAAAATCCCCCAAGCATCCCTTTCTGAATATGTATTCTTGCTTGCTTGACTATAAATTCTTGCTATTAGAAATAAAATTCTGCCACCTGTGGTTCCCTAAGCCCTCCTGAGTGAACATTCACTGTGCCTACCATCCAGCCTCTCAGCTTTTTTGTCATGCTGGTTTTGACATTTCATTGTTCTGGAGGCTGGGAAGACCAAGGTCAAAATGTCAGCATGTTTAGTTTCAGGTGAGAACCTGCTTCCTGGATCATAGAGGGCTATCTTCTCTTTATATCCTCCCTTGGCTGGAGAAGAAAGGGATTCCTTAGAGCACCTTTTATCCGGGCACACATCCATTCATATATGTACTATTTTTATGACCTAACCAACCTCCCAGAAGGTCTACTAAACCCTTCTCGTAAGAGAATAGTTAATAGCATGCCGACTGTTGCACCAGACCTGGTTGTTCCAATCATTCTCATTTTTGTTCTATACATGATGGAATAAAGAACAACTGTTCCTAATGCAGTGAGGTTGTGAAAATAATAAAATTGTTATCTTTTTACTACTAAGTTTGAAGTAGTCAGCCGTATAGTGACTTGTAAGCTTAATGCTGCTGCTTTGCGAGTCATTGAGAATTCTAGTCTAAGTCACGCTAGTTCTGGAATTGTATCACCAATGGCTTGTGACACAATTAGCTCAGTTACTATATGCTTCACAAACAGTAAAGCTGTGATGTCTGTAGTCTCATTTGCTATGCTCTCAGGTCTTGTGGTTATAGGCTTTTAAATAATTACCCCTTTGTTTCGACTGTAGAGGAGTGCCTACAAGAGACGTAGTAGGAACATACGCTCAGACTGCCACTTGTACCTGGAAATTTATTATGCTTTTCTTTGTAAACACTCAGTCTTACTCACTCATGTGTTACATAATTAAAGTCTGCTGAGAATGAGTACTGTGAGGTGATTTTGTGATGGATTAGATACTGGGTACATCTAAGGTTGAAGAACCTTTCCCCTTTCCTCCGGGAAGTTATTGCTGCTGGCAGTTCTTAAACTTTTTCTTTTTCTTCGTATGAACTAAGCCTAACACTTAGAAATATCTTATGTCCCTCAGGACTACTTTAGTTTCTAAATAACCCACTAAAAATGTAGCAAAAATGTCACTGAGGCACACGCTTCCTCAATGAACTCTCTATAAAAAAGTAAGACATTTCAAGCAATATATATATATATATATATATATATATATATATATATATATATATATATATTTCTTTAGATTCTCTCTCTCTCTCTCTCTCCCTCCCTCCCTCCTGCCCACCCTCCCTCCCTCCATCTCCCTCTCTCTTCTTCCTTCCTTCTTTCTAGGGCAAGAAAAATGAATTCATTATATTCCTTCTGAGTTTTATCTCCAGCCATTTTTTATCTTTATTATCATATTTTATCTTGAGACAATTTTTTTAAGTTGTCTGGACTGGCTCGAACTTGTGATCCTTCCACCTCAGCTTCCTTCTTTTGTAAAACAGACTCATGAAAGCAGAATATCGATGTCTCTGCTCAATCATTTGGAAACTTTCCTGAGACTGTTCTCTCTGATGAGACTTCACCCTGATGTCCAATATCTAACACTTGCTCTACTGGCAAAGTCCATTTGCCAGATTGAAATTTAGGTTTAATCTACTTTATGCTACTCAGGCTTTGCCTTCTTCTTGGGACCTCTTAATAAATAGACATTTAGTCATCTTTTTAAATCCAGCTCATTTCACTTCTTCCAAACAATCATATCTGGTAGAGAGAAAAGAGAGTTTCCTTGTCTTCAAGAAACTCAGCTCATGAACTGGCTCCATCTTTGTAGAACTGGCTTATATCTTCTGGTGTCTGGGATAAGTTGCTTTCCCCTCTGAATTTGGGCTTAAACACGCCATCACTGTATGAAAATAATAATCCTTTCTTGTAAGTTTTTTTGTGATTAGAAAATCAAGAGTGAGAAAGATGTTAAAAACTTTTTACCAAATATAATGGGCTATGTACAGCCTCAAGTCAAGTCACTACTACCGTTACCAGTAGTAAGCATCTAAATCTTTATGCTATTATATCCACTTCATACATGGCTCTATTTTATATTTTATCTTTGTTTTATTCTCTTTGTTACCTAAAATTTATTTAGGCCAGTTTGATTTATATACTCTTGGAAGAATTTTGATCTAAGATAGACACAGATTTTAAAATATTTTTAATTATGACACTCTGTGAAACAAAATTTGTTTTGGAGTCTGCTGATACTTATATTTAGAGACTGTATTGTGCTAGGTTATGCTTAAGAGAATATATCCCATTTGGTAAACATACATGACCATGTACACACACTTGTAATGTGACTTTAAGATTGTTTCCTAAATGCATTATTAACATTATATTACCAAATTAATTTCAGTCTTTAGAAGAAAAGTGTGTCATATACTTTTTGTATCCTTTTGTCCTTCAAATCCAGTTGATTCTATATGGGCATCAGTTTTAAAATTGAAATGCAGTGCATTGAAAAACTGCCTCCTAGCACAGTTCCCAGAAGTAGAGAACATAGTTCTTCTCTCAGTTTTGCCATTGATGACTCCATTTTATACCAGTCAGTAATTTCTCCATTTTTATTCACACAATTTTCTCAGACTTCCTACTAAAATACATTGTTTCCTAAACATGTTCTAGTGTTATCTTCAAGTATTCTTGTCCCAATGAGTCATTTCTTGTATTGCTCAGTCATTTTCTGAAACATTTGCTTATTCCTTCCAAAATAATATTCAAAACTGTCTGATCCTGTTCACAGGTATTTCTTTGAACCTTAAATAGAGTGATAGGATTGATCTGAAATTTTAGAACAAAATGAGAGCCGGCAAAACTTGCAAATAAGTCATGAAGTGTTAGATCCAGGAAGAGTGATCTTTTTTTCTCAAAACAGTCAGCATTTGGTCTTACGAAGCTGGAGATACAAGTTACCTAGATCACTTCGACATGGGCCATAGTTAGTAATGTGTCTACTCAAGTCATATTTTAAACACTCTCCTTGGATCTAATCCTCACACTTGAGAATTGATGGAAAGTGCTTCTGTGATCTTTATTTATGAGGGACAAAACTCTACAACCTAAATAATAATGTTTGCTTTCTAGCTGGCCAGCCATAAAACTGTTTCCTTCTCACAGAATATATTCAGGTTTGTTGTTGTTGTTGTTGTTGTTGTTGTTGTTGTTGTTGTTGTTGTTGTTGTTATAACATCCGCAATGCAGAGCTTCTAACTTAATGTAAGAGCTATCTGAAAAATACATCATACTTATGTCTTCTATGAATGCTCTAGTCTACCTGAGATTCTTGGAAACCTTTGTCAGCATGCAGAGGTTTTGGAAATGGAAAATATGCAGATGCAGAGAAAGAAGTGTCAATTTTGTGGCACAGATCCATCATTGATGCCCTGCCACACCACACATCTTCACCATGAAAGCAGATTCTAATACAGTAATCAAATTCTATTAAAAGTGCATCTGGAGAATCAATGACCTTTACATTAGGTGTTGAGAACTTGCTTTGTTGTTTTCAATGCTTCCCCTTGTGACTCTCTCTGTAAGCTTTCTTTTTTTCTAGTTTGTTCCCTTTTTCTCCCATTTTATTAATATGTATAAGTGCAAAATTTAAGGTTTACAATGAAGTTGAGGATATTGTGCACATATGTATCTTGTCAAGGTGACAAGGACTTTCCCTCTCTTTTTGTCCCTCCCCCTACCCATCCCACCCTCCCTCCTCCCCCACCCTACCTACCATTTCACTTTGCTTTTCGCTTTAAGTTCCATAAGAGTTGTGATCTGGGTCTCTCATATCAGGCAGACCATTTGATGTTTCACCTTCTGCTTCTGACTCACTTCACTAAGCATGATGTTCTCACGTTTCTTCCATTTGCCTGCAAAAGCCTCCACACTTTTGGACTTTATAGATGCATAGTATTTTATTGTGTATAAATACCACAGTTTGTGTATCCATTGGTCTGTTGATGGGTATTTTGATGTCCTCTATATTTTAGCTATTGTTAGTTGTGCTGCTATGAACATGGGTATACATGTACTTCTGTTATGAGTTCTTTTGAGCTGTCCTTCTTTTGCCCCAGATATTCTCACTCCAGCCATTCACATTTAAATTTTAGCCAAAATGGTTACTTCACATTTGGAGCATAGAATGTTGAGAAAACAAGTGACACACCTATCTAGTTACAGAGATTAGATATAAGCTTCTTTCCCAACAATCCTTTTATGTGATTGCTATTTTATGAGTAGATGGCCTGAGAATTTTTTATCAATATTCAGAAAGGAATTTGACTTCAAATTCTCTTCACCAATAATTAACACATATTGATTTTGTGAATGAAAAGATTTTTGTATTCGTTTTGTTGGCAGCACGATTTGAGATGAAGGAGGAAATTCCATTTGACAACCTTCGAACACTCTTCATTCTGGGGAGAAATGCATTCTGCTAGCTGTCCAATCAATTATGTAGACAAAATGAATTTCAGAATAATTCTATCAACAAAATGCTAAGTTGGTTAAATTATTCCATCCACAAAATGAATTAACTTAAAAATCCTCTTGTCCACAAAATAGATTTAAGCATTTAGTGAAGCCTTGTAAATACTATCGTCTGTTGGTTTAGTATGCTGAATGCAAATATGTGGTTTGGTTGTGTCAGCAATTTTAGTTCTGTTAGAGGTTAACAACCTGTCTGGTAAAGCTTTTGTTTTTATAAGGTCAAGAGGAGAGCAAGGTCAATTATCCAGACAATATCACTGGGTAGATGAATGTAGCTCTGTCCAAAACCATTATGAGTTAATTCCATTTGAATGTCACACAATTTTACAAAGCATAATTTAATGTGCTTGCAAACTAAGTCTTTAATTAGGGCTTCAAATTCAACAAGTCATTTCAGGGATAATTTTTCATAAGGACAAGAGATGGATGGTTCGACTTCTTATCTACATGCTGTTAAAAAGAAAATAAATTTATTATGCTACTGTATGTAATTTTAAAAATCCATTAACACCTTGTAGAATATTGTTCCCATCTTCGGGTATATTAATATTTTAAAAGAAATGCATTGAGAAGTGTCTGAGAGCATACAGAGTTTTTTTAAATGACAATAACAACAAAAATAGGTGTATCAAGCTTAGCTTACTTGATAGTAACATATTAAAAGGATTATTCAACAATGTGGTGCTCAGAGATGTGTATTTTTATATTCACCTTAAAACATTACTTACTAATAAAAGTGTGGAATACCAGTTTAAAGACAATATTTTTCTTTGATTACTATGCATTTTCAATTATCTAAACTGATGTCTAACACCAAATTTAACTAGAATAGTTTTACTTTTTTTAATATTTAACTGTCTTTGGATGTCAGTACATTCCCTTACTCTAGCTGTTGTCAAGTTGCCTAATTAGGAAGGTGCTATGTTTCCCATCACAACTTCACAAGACTCATTTTGTGTTGAGCTGGAATAGAATACACTAAGCAGAAACAAAAAGTTAATAGGAAATTAATTAGGTAGTTTCTTGCAGAAAATATTGTTTAGAGTTGAGAAACATTAGAACAGTTTTGATGATATAAGAAGGCAGTGATTTTCAAAAATATCATCGAAAATCCTACGAGGCATGCACTATTTCTTAAAAACAAAAGTCACATGACAGTTCCTTACTGCTTACAAAAGCATATCTTCAATTGTTTCTCCTTCAGAGTGAATAAACATTAATTTAAATGCTATAAGGATGAGCATTTCTTTACTGTGCATAATAAAAATAAAGCTATTTAAGCAGAAATGAAAACAAAAAAAATTCTGTGACTATGTTAGTAACAATTAAAAGTCAGAGAGCTTTTTTTTCCATAAATACATTGCTACGTTCCAAAAAGGAAAACACTGACTCGAGCTTAGAAGATACTTGTGACTGTTAACCATGATTGTCAACAACTGGATTAGAAATGCCTGGCAGATGAGTAAAGCAAACTTCTGGGTGTGCGTGGTGGTGAACTTGAGGACCTGTCTGGTTTCCAGAGATTTCTTGTCTTGTGATGCTCTCGTGCCGTCCTCTTTGACCACTGACACCTGAGCAGCCTTGCTCTATCAGACCCTTCTGCTACATTTCTGCATTAGAACTACCTGGCCATGGGCTGAATCCCCTGAAACCATGACCCAAATCAAAGGTCTCCTTCTTTAAATGTGGATTTTGGGTATTGTGTGCCAGTAACAGGAAAGCTAATACCAAAACAGAGTGTCGTAGAAGAGAGGGCCTTGCTGGGACTATACCTGCCGCTGTGGTTCAGAAGCCTTCCTGACGAGTGCATTCCGTAGTCATTGGAATGAAAATTCCCTGGGTACAGGATGAAAATTCCATGGGTACGGGGCATAGCATGGAGGGACCAGGGGTTGGCATATAGCACAAGCTCTGCCACACAAGCATTTGTTACTGAAAGTGAGAATGGCAGTCCTACATTACCTCATTTCTTGAGAAAAAAAATGTGATCCAAAATAGAAGGTTGATTAGAACTCATTTATAGCGCACTTTCTGTCTTCACTAGGAAGGAAGCAAAGCTTGCTTCTTTACTGTTTTCTGTTTTATATTATAGTTACTATCCATTCCCACAATTGCATCTTTGAAAGAAATAATAACTAAGAACCAAGCCATGGCAGGCAAGGAAGCGCATTGGTGATAACTTCGTGTGAATAGTGGCAGTCTTTTGAGTTGCCAGCATTACACTATGAGCTGTTCTGGAATAAAAATGATATTCAGAGATTGGCTGTATTGTGTTACTAAACACTGCTTCCCATCTACAGCTTCTTGTATGAGCTGAGTTAATATTTAACAGAAGTTAAAAAGAACAGTAATAGGAACAAAATGCTGTATTATTATTTACTGTAATGCTTTTTGAGAATATAAAGGGAATAAAACTATTTGAATGCAAATGTAAAACCTTGGGAAATGTTTTCAATGCTTTTGAAAAGGTTCTGTTGTGAACGACTTTGTGTTGCTCTATCTCTACGTCTGAGAAATAAGAAATTATAAACAACTGTAAGATTACTTTAGAACATTATTCCTTTCTCTCTCTCTCTCTCTCTCTCTCTCTCTCTCTCTCTCTCTCTCTCTCTCTCTCTCTCTCTTTGATATACTATCTTCTGTCATTGTCCAGGCTGACCTTGAACTTTCAATACGCCTGTCATGGCCTCCACAGCAGGTGGTGTGCAGTGTGTGATAGGTGTGAGTTGAGATGTGCACCTATTACTTCTAAGATGCTTAATGACTCCCAGGTAGTCTTTTCACTTCTTTTACTCTTCTCTAAAATAATAATTTCTAGAGTTTGAGATTCACACATCAGTAAATAAAGACTTAAAAAACTACTATATAATGTCAACTGTAATATTAAAGGAAATTTTAACTCGATAACTAAAAGGTGATAGCTCTGTAATGAATGTGTTTGGTATTATGAAACATTGTTCAAATAATCACCTTCTCCCCGTTCTCAGGAATGAAAATGCAGAATCCAGGTTTTACACAGAAATTAATTCTAATTTTTATATCAATTGAAAAAATGATGTGATTAACCTTGAATTCAAAAGGATAATTTTATGATGTGGTTCACTTCCAGCAATTTTTACCTTATTATTAGACATTAAATAAAACCTGAAATATCCAAAGAAATATATTCTTCTTTATACCTTCAGGCTTTTAAAAATCAGAATACACTCTAAGTTCAAATCTCTTTGATGGTGTATTTCAAAAAGTACATTCTTAGTAAAAAGATAAATTTCAGTAAGTAGCCAATACTTTATAAAATAAAATCAACTGACCAACTTATAACTGAGAAAAATTGAATACTTTTTAAAAATATTTGGGCCAGAGGGTTTTTTAATGATAAAATTACTTTATCTTTCTCTTGTTATTTACAGAATGGAATGAAAAAGGCTGCTTAATTCCCAAAGCTATTATATCACAACATCTGAATTTATTCATATGTTCAAAATAACTTTACAAGCTTGCACAGAATGGCATTAATGTCATTGGGGGATATGATTCACTACTTTAATATGTTCTCTTTATGGATTTCAAGACAAATAAAACATATATGATTTCCCGCAAACAACTGGGTAAGTAACAGCTGAAACAAATTGGTTAAAAGAGAATGCCTAGTGTTAAGACTCTGGTAAGCTCACTGCTAGAAACAATATGCACTTTGACGAACCTAAAGAGTAAATAAGGAAGGAATTGAGAGATGAACAAAAATAATAATTAAGAATTTTATGAGAAAGCAATAAAATAAATGAAGTATAACAAAACTCTTAATCACAAAGCAATAAAGTAAGGCATATATTACTAACTAGAAACACTTGCCAGGTATAGTCACCAAAGAGAAGGAAATTACTTGGCAGACTAGATGAATCACAAGGGGAAACAGATAACAGCAAATGGCTGGTCAAAGGATTTTCGAAGACTAATTATTTCTCAGATTGTACATGTAGACTCTAGTGGGCACTGGATCTAGCGTTTCTGAATTCCAACAAAATATGTCTTCTCACTCTTCACACAACTCCAACCAAAGAAAAGAAGAATCCAAGAACAAGTGTTTCGGGGTTTCCTATCTGAAGTTCTGTACTTTGGTGCTCATACATTAGACATAGGTTATGTGCAGACAATTCTAATGAGGATCAGAGTTCCAGAAGTCCCTCAAGGCAGCATCTTCACCTGTGGGCTTTCAGAAATGACTCCAGGGGTATCCTTTGTTAATTAGGTGTGGTCAGTCCGAAAATAAATTGTTTTCCAAGGAATATATGGGATCCAGACAGCAGGCAGCAGAAAGAAGTGGGATCCGAAGCAACAAGTATTAGGAGAGCATTTGTGTGTCGAGTCATAAAAAAGCAAGGGTGTAGGCAAGGGTGCGTGTGTGTGTACATATGTGTATGTGTATCTGTATTTGACATGATATAAATAATTCAGAAACAATTTCTCAATGAACCGAGCACAAGAATAATGCGTTTTAGATCCAATGTCAGTGAAAAAAAAAATGAAATTTTTAGTAAGGACTCCTATTTTGTAAGAGGGTAAAAAAGACCCTGGAACCAGAAGGGCTGAGGCAGCAGATACTTCAATGATGGGAATGTAGGACAGAAAAGGTGCTGAGTCACAGGTGAACAACAGAAACTCTAAAGCACACACTACACAAAGCTTACCGAGGCAATGGTGGCAGTGAAAGACAGCTGCTTACAGGCATGCACCACAAAACCCAGTTTATGTGTGGCTGGGGAATTGAACCCGTGATTTTGTGCTTGCTGGGTAAGTGAGGTATACCCTCAGCCCTTATTCTAAGTTTTCTTACTGGATACCTTTCATACAAACTGAATATCCTAATACTATGGCAAAGATGAGTCAGAAAATAGTACTTGATAGATATATCTTTGAAGATTGTAACCTTTATATTAGGAGTCCAAAAGATCCAGAATATTTCTCATCCAGAGCAACAGTCTTTCAACTTTCAAGTTATATCTATCTCAAAGTTAAACATTGCACACTACTTTCCAAAGATCTATGAGGAAGGGAAGATCATAGGCATTACTGAAGTATTAGCATAGGAAGCATCGTACAGGTGGCATTCCTGTCTAAATCTCTTGTGTTGGCATTTATTGATACACTGTCACAACTTAGTAAGACAACTGTTTATCTCGGGTATTTTTTTTATCTCAAAAATGTTAATTGAAACTGAATTATCTCATTTTATTTCATTCACCGTCATTCATTGGGTTATGATCATGTAGCAGGCATTACATGAGGATTTAGAAATACAGAGATGAATGAAAGAGAATCATGGACCCCTCAAAAAGGTTGAGTCTAGAAAATCTAGAAAAGAAATATGCACAGTCAGGACACCCATTCCAAAGCCAACATATATGCAGCGGTTAAAGACATGACAGTAACAGGACAGCACACACCATAACACATGCACAGCAGGACAGTTTCAGAGTGGGAGTGGTCAACTCTTTTTGAGGATCACTAACAAGGACACCTGTTGAGTTTTATCATGGAGCATTAAAATGTTTGTAATGTCTTCAGAAGGCAACATTGGTTAGGGTCATAATATTGAGATCATGGGTTTTGTTACTAAATTATTATGGAGAAAGAAAGGGATTAGGAAGAATACGTGGAAGTGCTTTTCCAGATTTATTTATTTATTTATTTATTTATTTATTTATTTATTTGAGAGTTTCACTCTGTGGCCAAGGCTGGTCTTGAACTCACTATGTAGCCCTGGCTGGCCAGCCTCAGCCTCATGGCAATTCTCTTGTCTCAGCCTCCCAAGTGCTGGGATTACAGGCATGTGCCACCATGCCCAGCTATATGTGGTGCTGGTAAATAGAATTCAGAGCCTTGTGCTTTCAAGGCAAGCGCTTTAACTCCTGTGTCATTCCTCTACCCCTGTTTTGCCAAATTTTAAGCCACTGGCATATTAAGACTACTGCCTTCATGCTTTCTTTCTTCATTCACTTTGGTGTCTTAAGTCCTAATATGGTTTCATCCAGAGAAAATACACACAGACCTCATTGTTCATTTGCAATGTCTACTAGCCCTCAGTTATAAATGGGAAATGTAAGGAACTAAGAGAGATATTTCATGAATACAAAAATCTAAAGTCCCTTAATTCCTTAATTTTGAACTCACTCCATACAAAGCAAAACTAAACAAAAACAAAAATTGATTTAAAAACTATTAACCAGAATGCTATTTTTCTTTTTCTAATGTACGCAATTAAATACTGCATGTTTAAGTAATTTGAATTGTGATAGTTTTAAAATATAAATCTACGACTTGACCAAGGTCAAATATGGTATTTTCTATGTCATATATCTTACTAAATGAGCTCAAGAAAGAATTACAACTAATAAGAGTAAATTTAAGATTAAAAGGATCACGTTATTATTTCTAACCCATTGTAATAGGATTATTGTTGACCTTGGGAAGGTCATCAGAGCGCAGAGAAATAGCATAGCTGATTATACTGATTACACTGTACAGATGAGGAGTGCTAAGTTACAGTCTCTGAATTGACGCTACTTTTGCTTCTAGACTTCATGCAAGTCACTTAATCTTCTGTTTGCTTATTGGGAAAAGTATATAGAATTTATAGGCAGGTTACATATTTGGGTAGCCTCAGCCCCCAGCATCCTACGCTAGAAAAGAAAACGTGGGTTTAAAAATAAAAACATATTAATCATAGTTAGCTATTTTTAATTTATCATCTAAGCAATTATGGGTATTATTTAATAGTATTCAATATTCAATACTCCCTAATATAGAATTATTTCTAGTTTTAAAATTCCCTTCACAAAAAATGTCAATGGTTCTGCCATTCTAACTTTGTTCAGAGTGGTCTATTTTAATTTGAAAATATCTAATTTTGGTATTTTGACTGAACTCTAGATTGAAAAAAAATAAAGTTAGGTCATACTAATTACACAAACCATTAAAAGGTTTTATGTAATTTCTGCAAATGGCCAGTCAAGGCAGTGCACGTGCTTGAGTGAATCTGCAGTGTTTGATTGGGCGACCAGACTCAGCAATTCTAAGTTTACTTTGCATTCTGCTGTTGATTGCTTTTCTTTGTGTTATGGCTGCAGAATCCATGAATAGCATTTATAGGATGTAGGATGTAGACTCCATCAGTGATTAGGGGAACAAATTTGACTTTGTATAGCATCTTTCATGCACCCTATGTTTTAAAACTGGGAAAGAAAGCTTATTTGCATGACAGAAAAGGAAATGAGTATCAGTATTTGCAGATATAGCTGCTTGGCAATGGAAATGTATGCCACAGGTACAAATGGAACACACCCTCATCAGGAGGCATCTGTAGGCTTTATGGACCTCATCTCTGTAAATAAAGCTTTTGTCTGTGTTCTAACACTGCTAATATAAATGAAGTGACCACATCTTTAGATTTTTGGGTCATTGTTGGGAGTTTCCATATAATTCCATATAATACCCGTAACAGTGTTACGGGTATACTTACTTTCTTACTTTGAGTCAACAGATGAGAACATCAACTTTGGTTCATGTAAGACATGAGGACTCAGTGTTACTAATCCTGATGATATTCTTTAGGAGTAAAGCTTAATTGCCTGCCTTTATTAACTGCATTAACACTTGGTAATGATGAAACATAATTTATTTTATTCTTCAGCAAGATAAAGAGGTCATCGGGGAACTCCTGGTGCAACATGGGTCTTCCTGCTCTTGCCTTGTAATGACGTGCTTGCTAGTTAACCTATTTTAGAAAAAAAATTGGAAACAAAGAAAAACGTGGTTAGATGGAAATATGACTTATGTTAAAATGAACGATGAAATAATGAAACAATATTTGCTCACTCGTTGTTTTCTGTTCTGGAAATGCTTCCTACCTCTACACATCTAATGAGGTCAGGGTGCCTGCCTGCGGTTGCGGGTCTTTGCGCTGCACACACTCATGGCACTGCAAACAATGATACCATTGCGTCTGGTTACAGCCTGTTTCCATACAAGGCCACACACCCTGCAGGTTTGGCTTTGCTACTGCATCGCCAATAATAAGTAAATAAATAATCAGTAAAGTGCTCCAGAAACCAGCAACATTATCTTCCAGAAAGCCACAGCTGTCATCTGACTCCTTATCCTAAATATATCAATTCTAAAAAGAAATCTTCATTTTAGATCCTGGAATTTAATCATGATAATTGGAGCAAATTCCATGAACAAAGGTACCAAAAGCTGTAAAAGACAGCATTTTCCGTCAGCTCACTTTCCCTTCCTTTTGGGCCACTTTATTGGCAATTTCTGAATACCAAACTCAGAAAGGTCAAGTGCTTCTAATCCAGCTGCTTTCCAAAGAGAGCCACTGCTTTGCTAAGAGACCATTTGCAGCTCACTTAAAACACTTCTGGATAGAAGGGGGAAAAAAAACAGGATAGCCAGAGGGATTCACTGACAAAAAAGATTTCCTTGTAAGTAACAAAAATTTTAGGGCAAAATTGTAGTAATAATTTCTTGAAGATGTAATTATATGGTACTTTTCTGCCTAGGGGCTCAATACATTATTACATTTGTCCTCCCAGGTAGCTTTTTCAAAATTACAAATGGCTCATCACACAAAAGCCAAAGACAAAAACACATAATATTAACACTCGGGGGCCATTTTCTGGATTCATGCAGATTATTTATTCTCCCATTAAAGCTTCATCACTCAAAAGATGTCGAGTGAAAAAAACCACCATTATCCCTACTGTTTTTCAAATAAAAATAATAAGAATCCATAGCTCATTTATCTTAATAGTGATTTTCTATTATTCCTTTTATTTGCAGTCTCAGAATTCCTGTAAAGAAAAAAAAAAAGCTAACAAAAGCCATTCAGAAATCTGAGTATATTTGCATTTTTATTTTACAAATACACATATATTGAAACACATCTATAGAGTGTGATACACACAGAAGATATAGATAGGTAGATAGATAGATGATAGAGACAGAGATCAATTGTATCATTGTTCTTTTCTATCAATATTTAACTTAAAAGACATCATTTCCTGATTCTTACCTTTTTGCTATTTTTACACAATTAAATATTGCATTTTCAAATACAATTTAGCTACATTTTAATCAAATGGGATAGCAGATTTTGCACATTTTGGTATTGTCATGGAAGAAAAGATACCTCACCATAAGGCTGTACTAATAATAGTCTTTGGTGACAATTCCAAAGAACTGAGTAAAACAGTTGAGTAGATGAGCTAAAGCAGGTCACTGAAGCCGTGCCTCTGCAGGTCATGCCTCATCCCTGACCTCCTCCTTTCACTCTTTGCTTTACAGCTGACATGAGCTGAGCAGTTCTTCTCTGCCTCGTCCTCCTGCCCTCCCAATGTTCTGCCTCCCCACAGGCCCGTAACAGTGGGTCCAACTGATCATGAGTTGAACCCTGAGAAATCATGAGCCAAAATAAATGCTTCCTTCTATGAGTGGATTTTGTCAGGTGTTATATCACAGTAATGACAATTTGACTGACACCGCAACCACATGTGGTACTGTGATTATTTGTGCTTTCAAGATAAATATTTAAATTCAGTGACAGTAGTTCAATTGCTCTAGTTTACACCAAAGCAAGTGGTGATAAATGGTAGAATCTGTTGAAAATATACTATTATAATTTCAAAGCTATTACTTTGAGTCACTGGCTTATATTAGATGACTTGGAAACAGCAGGATTCTTTGTTTATGAAGTTGTTGCACTTTCAATTGGAAATGAAACTTTCCAGGGCAAAGATCATTATTACAGGGTGATCCTACCTGGAATAACTGAGACACGAAATCGGGGAATGGTTCTTCAGAGAGCACTGGAAGTCCCGCAATGAGCTTGTCATCTATTCTAGATTATTTACACACTCCAGACAGCAACTGCACACCCACAGAGTTATGGAACTGTTTTTTCCTGATAGTGAAAAATCTAAAATACGGATAAAGTATAGAAACGATTGAAAATATACATATATTTCTTGGATTTCAAGAATGAGAAGAGAAATTTTTCATAACCTATAACCCTAAGACACTAATAAAATCATTTGTAAACAACAATCAGGGGATTCTGTAACTCCCAAGATGCAGAAAGAATCCAATTCATTTCAAATTCATATCTTTCTCTTGATAACTGATATTTAAGTTGTCAGAGCTGGAGAACTATAGTCACGAGGTATACCTGAAGTTTGGCAAGATACTTGACAGAGTATGTCACACCTCTGTAGACAAGCTAGAAAGACTGGGGATGTCCGAAGATGAAGTTAATGAGACGATCACCTGGTTGGAATATTGGTTGTATTTCACTGGAAAAGATACCTCATGGCTCTCACTTAGCACTACCATAATAAAAATTACAGAAGTTTTCATTAAAAGGTAATGCATTCGTAACAGAAGCAATACTGAGATGCTTAGAAAATAGATTCAACAAAAGAAATTTTACAGACTGGACCAGTTAATAAAATACAATATAATGGAAATAACAACAATAGAATTGGGTCAAAAATATGTACTCTGCAGGCGTGAGGATTGTGGGACATGGCATAGGAGGAAGATGTGAGAAAGAAAAACTAAGGGATCTTTGCATGAACTAAGTTTATCATTAGTAAAGAATAAATGAGGACTGGAAAAATGATACAACACTCTCAAGGTGCATTAAAAGAAGTCAAATAACTATAATAATCCACATGAGAGCTCCATGCCTCTCTGCATGATTATAGCCTTGCACCACACTTTTAAAGCAGATTGAACAAAATAGGAAGTCTTAACAGGCCACTTAGTAGAACTATCAGAGCCAAATAAAATTATGAAAATTTGTAAGAATAGATTACTTAGTTGGGAGTAAAGATTTAAATAGAAATATGCAAACTACTTTTGATTGACAGAATATGATATCCTATAGAATAGGAATTAGTCAAAAAATAGAAGACAAGGTAAATAAGGATTTAGAGCTAATAAAAGTGCAAAGGGAATATCTTGGGGTTCATAAAATTCATGTCTATCTGGCTTTTCTCTGCTTTTCAGTCTGCAGTTGTACTATACTCTCATAATCAAAGCTCTCAAAAGGAAGAACAAGCTAGAAGTTGGCCTGCTCTCAATAAGTGCATAAGCCTAAGTATATGTCTTAGTTGCTTTTTTGTTGCTGTGACTCAATACCCGACACCCACAAATTTAGGAAAGGTTTATTTTAGCTCACAGTTTCAGATGGTCACAATCCATTCAGGGGTGGCCGGCAGTAATCAGAGTACAGGACAGAGGCAGAGGTGGAGGCAGCTTCTCAGGACATTACAGGAAGACAAGCTGAGGCTAGTTGAGACTAGTCCCAGTCCTCCAGGGAGGCAGGTGCAGCTTATATATCCTTTCAGGTCTCTGCCCAGTAATTAGTCCCTCCTGCATCCAGGTGTGGCCACTACACACCATTAATCCTAACTCACACACCTTTAGTCTTAACTGTAATCCACCCTTCCAGACTAGACCCCAATCCACCATAGACAATCCATAACATCAAAATACATGAGACTTTTGGGGGACACTCCAGATCCTAACCACAACAGTATATAACTTGGAAAACTACCTGTATAAAAGGTAATATTTAAGTGTTGAAATAAAATAGTATAATGCAAATAATTTTCAATAGGCATACTAATGAACTTTTGGGAGAACAGGCCACTGGTGTATAGGACTTCCATGCCTCCCAACACGCTTAGTGTACTTAGCAGCTGGGTTATTAAGTGCAAATAGTATCTCCCAGTATTTTTGTGCTATCCCAAAAACATCAGGATTCATTCCTAACCGGCCACTGTCAGGGTGGCTTTTCTCATTTTTGAGAACCATTATTCTACTGAAATTTAAAATTTACTTTTTAATTCAAACTTTGCTTTTATTCGAACTATTTATTGAGATACTAAAATTTTAAGGTGCTATAGGTACTTTATAATACTAATTAGTATTCTTGAGATTCTGAGCTTTGCCTCTCTGTCTTCTTTGCCTGGAGATAGTCACTGGAGTTACTCTCAGATAGCCCAACTGTGAGGTCACTATCCTTGGTGCTGAAGAAACAATGGTGAGTGAAGCAGTAAAGGCTGCCCAGAGAAGAAACGGAAAACTTTTCTGTTTCTTTTGTTTTGCTGTATGTTACTTTGTTTTGTCCTGGGGGCAGTGTAATTTGCTACAAGGAGAATCAGTTGTCAGTAGATTTCCCTGGATGTTGGGGATTAAGTTGTGTGTTTTCATCTTCCAGTGAACAGGAACAGAGGCATGGAAACTTACGCGTGGAGATTTTACACTATCTCCCTGGACTTCCGGCACCACACCCTCGCTTGGGCTTAGCAGGAAAGTGGTGCTATATGCTCAAACAAAACATGAAAATCTGAACAAAGTGAAAGCCTAGAGAAGATGCTTCATAACTAAAGACTGGAATAGTTGCTCACTTAAAATATGAAATCCTCAGCCTGATAAATAACTGAAATTAGCCTCACTACTAATCAAGAGAAAGAAAGTTAAGATAGATTTTATTTTGATTAAAAACGTAATTATCTTGAAGACATTTATTATCATTTTAAAATGTAGTTTTCAGCATGTCTTGTCCTCCATTAAATAACTTTTCTAAAATAGGTCAATAAAGACAATGAAATGTAAATTAATACTCTAAATTTAAAGCCAGCAATGAGAAATAACCATCCTGACCACATTTAGGTGCCTGAGATTGAGAGTGATGAGGACAAGAAAGGCTGAATGCTTTGTACAATATTTATGTTGTATAAAAAATATGTTTTGTGTGCATAGGCAGGTAAGAATTCACTCTTTAATTAGTTTGATTAGACACCAAATCTATTTATATACAGTTCGTCAGTGAATGTAAGAAGATAAGGAAAAACATAGATGTTTATTCAGTAAAAAAAATTTAGTGCTATTTTCTGATAAAATTACATAAATTTGCATAAATAATTATGAAAATAAAATATAGGTATCATAAATTATAGATAGTAGTATTGTAATATTTATATAAATTTTATAAGATGTTTTCTAAATTACTTCAACTAAATTATCCAATCTAAGATAACAAATAATATAGTTACATTTAGATACTATTTTGCATTGTATCTTTCTCCTGAAAGTATTGCAGTGATTCTCTGTAATCTATTTAAACATCATTTGTTAGAACTTAAAAACTTACTAATATTGTATTCTAAAATATAATCATTCACATCTACAATATTCTTAAATTTGATTTCTGTGCTGTGATAGGAGATGTCTTTTTTCCTTTCCTGTAAGAATTTAAATGATATTCAGTATTGAAATTCACCATTAAGTATTATATTGATAGACAATGTCAACTGTTTTCTTTCTGTTTCTGAAAATTATTTTATATCTTCCTTTCAATGCTTATTTATGAATCTCCAAGAAAAATGTTTCTTGGAAGAATCCTTCTTTTAAATCTACCACCTCTTTGGAGATTGTGCTTAAAATTGATTCTTGCCATTAATATGCATAATGTAACATACATCACTTGACTTCACAATTGTTTAAACTTCACATATATATTTTCACTAAAAATAGTTGAATTTTACATCTTTGATAGAAAGACCACATTTCTAAAGGTAAAAGTCATATATTCTATCTCTTTTGAATCTTATTTTTCAATTACTTTTTCCAATATGGGAACATCAGTAAATGTGCATTGATTAATTAAAATTGATACCAAGTAATTAAAATTAATACTAAAATACTATATTCATTTTCACTTCATGAGATTTCCCATTAAGAGCACTAAGCTGTGTCCCCCAAATAATTGAATGCCTTATTTTTCAAAAAGGTAGCCCAATAATTGTAGGCAAGTAGAAAAAAAATTGTTACTGACACTGTGACAAATTTAATTCCAGACAAAGCCAATAGCCACCCAAGCCACATTTTGTCTTCACATAAGGGAGAAAATGAACTTGATGAGTCAAGTGTATCAAATGACAATAGCTCATAAGCTAAAGTGATATTCTAAAGTTATCAATATTTCTTTATTAATTTTACTTCTAAAATTCATTCATTATTGAGCACTTATTAAATTTTAACTTTTATTCAAGTACATTTTCACACTGTGATGATTTATGATCTTGATATCAAGTTTCTCATTGTGTAACATAGGGAACATAATCAGTAATATATTTGGTGTAGAATTAAATTTTGAAATTTTCATTAAGAGTTGGGTATCAACCTAAATCCATGCTGAAAGTAATTGGTATAGAAGAGAATTACAATGTATGTTATTAAGCTTATAATCTCTCAGAGGAACAAGAATCACAGGAAGTAATTGTATGTAAAACAAATAGAACATGTGAGAAGATAATATAAAGCAACTTTTAGCAAAATTTAAGTTCTGTAGAAGAAAGGTGTCATCAATTTTTTTCTTTTTTTAAGTATTGGAAGAGCAGGAAAAAAAGTGAGTATGTTCAGGATAAGAAAAATTCATACCAAATTACAAGGGTCTGAATGATGTATCTGAGAAAGAGCAAGAATCCGGCCTGATCTTTCTCTTCTGCAGCTTGGAGGAGTGGAAGGTTTGCCTGGGTGAATTAGGAAATTCAGAGTCAGAAAAAAAGGCAGAGAAATATTTTCGTGGTGCGGAGCTGCACAGCCTAGGAGTGATAGGATTAGTTGGATTTCTAAATAAGCAAACTGAGATGTGTGTGTTTTTGCAATCCCCACATTATAAACTTTTCTGCCATGACCACTTCTAGCTTATCTCCTTGATATCATTAAATGTACAGTGATCACGATGACCTTTGGTCAGGTAGAGGCTGACCACTGTACATTTAGAAATCCAACTAATCCCTTACATCACAAGCTGGTTTTCTGGGTACTTTTTGCTTAGACTATGTGGGAAAAGGTCATATTTTGGGGATACATGTAAATTTTTCCCTGTCCATATTTTATATCTATCACTTTCCTTATAATCTTATAAAATTTGATGCCACCAAACTAAATTCAGGCTATGTTGTGCCGATAAACAGATAAAGAGAGTTTGAGCCTCTGATCAGTAACATAAAAAACTCCTTAGAGCAATTATACCTAATAGAATATTTTTGAGCAATGAAAAACTAATCAGACCAAAAGAAAAAAATAAAGCAAAAATACTTCCTGAATTAGGCAGACTTCATAACCAGAACAGATTCTTGGAACTCTAGCTGACAATGTGATCTGACAGAATTTCATAGACACAACTTAATTGGTTAATTGGTTACCAAGTCCTCTGCAATTAATCAAAGTTCAACTGCTGTGATTAAATTCCATATTGTTTTGGACTGCGGGTCTTAGCCTAATCCAAATCAATGGCCTCCTACACAATTTTATTTCAATAAGAAGAGAAAGAAGGAAAATGTTTATGCATCTTATTCATTGTGGTATATTGTCCATGTGCCTCAACGCTGGTGTAACTAAATAGACCCTTAGGCAAACTGCACATAGTCTTTCTCATCTGCTCCTTCTCCCACCAGCTGTCAGTTTCTGTTGTTTGCTTCAGGGTACAGAAGGAAAGAGACGCATATGGAAAAGAGAGAGAACATATTTTTTTTCCTGTTACTTGGAGTTCCCAGTCATGAAAACTGAGCTAGTCATTACGCAGTTGGCTATTTCTAACGCTTCACCCACCGATCTCACACTAGGATTACATTTGCCTGTCTTTCTGAAATTATACTTAGTCAAAGAATCCCTCTTGTTGAGTGCTTTGGCCACTGATCTATCAACAGCAATAGCAAGTTCTGTCTTTGATAGGGTCCAGAAAGCCACTGCTCTGTTACTCTGGAGCCCTTAAGTACTACACTGGATGGATACCCTGTGAGCCCTCTGCCGACCTGCAGTGGATATTTTTTGAGTAAGACATACAGGTTTGTGTCTTTGAGATTTGACAGTAGTTCACTATTGCTTCATCATCTATATCATCCTATTTAGACTGGTACTGTTGCCTGGGTGACTTTTTTTTTTAAATATGAACGATTCTTAGTGTGATTAAAGCTCTCCGTAGTTCTTTTTCAGAGGAAAATGCCAAGCCCATGATAAAAATGTAATAAAATAAACTAACAAGAGTGCCAGCAAGTATTACCTTGTGATAGTTATAATTATGATTCCCACTTACAAGGGGGGTGGGACTTTCAAATCTCTTTTATAGGGTTGTTAATATTTCATTGTGAAGTCTCTCTAGTTTTTTCTTAAAAACTCTTTAAAAAGTTTCCAATATTTGCATAGATAGAATGCAATGTGTCACTTGACTATGGAAAACTAAAGAGCTTCGATAGAAATAATTACAGAAGTAAAGCATCACTGCCTTTCTTCCCCTACTTCCTTCGTTGCTGAATAAAATTGTAGAATAAAATTTTGATTTTAATTTCAAACCCTGTGCTCTAACTCTAGTTCAATTTCATAAAAGTAAATGTTAAATGTAATAAAATAAATAAAAATTTATGAGAAAATGAACAACCCATTACATAAGAAAAAGAGAAGAGTTATTCATTATCATGACTGTAGCATCATTAAACGGAATATTTAAGAGTGACGAGAAAACTTATTTCCTATGTTATTTAAATAGATAGATGATCTCATGTACAAAGTTGGTAAATATCTTGATAAAGTACTAGACCTTTAAAAAATAGAACCTCATCAGATAAATAATCATTTCAATTAGAAAATAAAAATATTTGAGCTTGATACATTTTCCAAAAGTCAAAATACTTGGTTTTATGCCACTGTCTTAAAGATACAAGAGAAAAAGACTATTCTGATTGCATTTAATATAAATAGCAGTTTAGGGATTCCATCAAGACTAATACAATTTTTCAAAAATAAATCATTTTCTAAGTGCTTTATTAAAACACACACTTGTCCAGCTGTCTACAAATGATGTCGTTTATAGCTGATAATTTGAAATGCGTCACAAGCTTTTGTTCCTGAAAGCTGTTCTGTCATTCTCAAACACAGCTTGAAAATCACAGGGTAACGGTTAGCAAACACTGTAAAGAGCAAACATAGGCATCGGGAGCCCAACACGGCAAAGCAACACAGCGACCATCGGCCAGAACCCTCACAGTTGATGAAAACTTCATTCAAAAATGGCAAATCATTAAGTAACAATAAGGTCTGCTTCTTTTGGGCTGCTGACTTAAGGGAGTTTCTACTATTGACAGTTTTTTAGTTTAAAAAAATCCTGACAATGATGTAAAGGGCAATAACTGCCCATTTAAAGAAATCGATGTATTTAATAAAAACGGCATATGCATGTGCTGTGTGGAAATGAACATCGCATACACAAATGGGTGTGGAGAGATATAGAGATATAAATGACTGATGTTCTCGCAGTGATGATCGTCTACACATGGCCCCATTTTTTAAAATGATAAGTATATGTTGGGGGGGGGGGGAGAAAGAGAGAAAAAGAAAGAGTTGATTACATTGAGCTTAAGTATTTTCTAGTATTTTGTGCACATATATATCATGTAGACTTTGCAATCCTTCCCCTCATCCATTTGTCCTCCTTATCCCCCTAACTCCCATTACCACATCCATTTGTTCCTATAAAATGCCTGCATTCAGGATTTCTCATCTTAGAGAAACCATGTGATATTTAACCTTCTGCATTTGGCTCAATTTACTAATTATGAAGGTCTCAAGTTATGTTCATTTATCTACAAAAGCCTTAGTTCCCTTGGAAAAAAAGCAAAGACAAGGAAATATTTATCTCGGATTTTAGAAAGGAATCAAATGCCAACAAAGCTGAATTAAAATCTTCAGTTTCCAAAATAATATGAGTTTTGTTAGGACTAGGAGGAGAAAGGAAATGAGGAATTGTTTAATATATTGACTTTCACTTTTGCATGATGAAAAGAGTTTTGGAGATGGTAATTATGATGGCTGCTCAACAATGTGAATGTTGTTAATAACAGGGAATCTGAATTTAAATATGTTTAAAATGGTAAATTCTATATACCATGCAACTAGCCACACACACAAAAAGAACACACACACACTCCCTTTTTAATGCTAGGGATCTTTCACATGGAGCTCCACAGAAAAGTACAAGCAATTATAACATGCATGTGATTCTTTGGCATCTATTGAGTTCTTGAGCAGGCCACATCACCTCACATGCATGCGAGTGCGGCAATTTGCCACTGATACTTGGAAATTAACCCGATACAGGTTCACAGCAAGGGAATTGGGAAGTCTTCAGCATCACTGAGCTCCTGTTCACATGTTCTCCCTATAGTTCCTTTTTATTAATATATGGTATGGAGGCATACACACACTGCATTCAAAATATTGCAAGGTAATGAAGTGGCACGTGGAAAGCATAGGACTCAGGTGGCCACAGTAGGGGAAAATGAAAGTACGCATTGTGAAGGCATGGCTGGCATAGATAGATTAAATAAGAAGGGCCAGGGGATGCAAAAGGTCAAGAACTATTCTGAGATTTCTAGCCTTAGTAATGAGCAGCGATGCTGTCATTTATTTGAAAGATGGAAATACTGAATATAATTAGCTGGTGTAGGATGGATGTGTTTTGTTTTCCACATGCAAATCTGGGAATGCTTCTGACACCTTCAAATAGGTAAGTTGAGTACATAAATTTATAGCTCAGGAAAGAAGTCTGGGTATGAAATATGAGTGTGAGTCACCAGCGTAAGAGTGATTTTGAAAGTCATAGGAGTGAGTGAGTTCACCGAGGCGCGGGGAAAGCACTAAGAAAAGGAAAGGCGGCCCAGGACTCAGCATGGATGCTGACAGAGGCCAAGAAGGCAGGAGAAACCGAGAAGGGACACAGTAGTGAGAAAAAGCAGAAGAAAGAGCAGCTGTCCCCAAAGCTGAGAGTGGGGTGTTCCGAGGAAAAAAGGGTGATCTGTGTAGATCACTGCTTAAACCTAGCAAAGACAGAAAGACGCCTGTGAAATTCAAAGAAAGAGTACCAAGTAAGATAAATACTATAAAAGTCATGAGAAAATTGACAATAATAGCATAAAAGTTTATGAATCAGTTTTGTCTCTAACTCACTATAGCTTCTGCTGTGCTTTGTGTGCTGTTTCAGATGTTGTTGCAGTTGACCAACCCTTAGCATTTCTCCCTTATTTATTTAATACAATCTACACCTGCATGACCAAAGTCTACAAACACAATTGTATCTGAAGTGTTTGGAAGATATGGGGCATTTTTTTAAAATTAAGAAATACATTACAGCTTGTGTTTGTTATGATGAGGGTAGTCGAGGAAGAAGAGGCGGGGACTGATGCCATAAGACAGGAGGAAGGAACTGGGGGAAGTACAATGTGTTAGTCAGTGAGGAGGAGGTAGCGAGAAGGACATTGAACTAGAATGTCCATGTAGTCTGTGTTCCCCGGAGCAGTCCAGTTTCTTCTTGCTGAATTTCTGGTGTTGTCTCCCATTCTCACACACGACAGGAGATATCACCGTTCTCTGGTATACAGCGAGAAGAAACAGACAAGGGCTGCGGAAGCAATAAGCACATAGATTCTGTGCTGGGAAGATGAGAACATCCCAAATACAAAATGTAACAAAGTTGAATTTGAAGTCCAATGGCAAAGCCCTTCTCTCCACAACTTTCTGCCTGCTTGGTCTCCATAGACCCTGTGCATTCATGATTTACAAAACCAGTGCATACATGCAAAACACAGTCTGCTGAAACTCAGTTACTATGGTGTAGTGATCACAGGAAATTCATGACTGTCTACACTGTCTGGTCCTGCTGAATGAACATTGACATGCGAAAGTCAAATGTTTCCAGGAAAAACAGATTCTCTAAGGCTTCTGTTGTTTTGTACATTTCTGGAGATAAAGTCTTCAATTCTGATCAAATCTCTACCCTAAAGTAGAAATGGGTTTTGCAAGTGTGTTATTTCTCAGTGATGTTTAATAGTCAGTCATTATATGTCTTTGAATCTATGGCCTGAGCAGACATATAAACCCAACTGAACTCTAATGGAAAGAGTTCCTTGTATCTGATATAGGAATATAGTTTTACTAATAGTTGTTACTTTATTTTTTTTTGTAGTCAGAAGTGATATGGGTACAGCCATTTCCAATCTATTATAAATAATAAATGCAACTCTGCTCAGTTCACAAAGCATTCTTTCAATATCTGATGTGTTATCCAAAAGATCTTCAAATTATGGTGCTGTATATATGGTTCATCTCTATACTATAAGCATCATTATCGTCTTTAGCCTGTTGTTTCTACTTGTGAAAAATAAATCTCTAAACTACAAATGAGGATTTTCAAAAGCAGAACTTCAGAACTGCCAAAAATCTACTTGTTTTCTTATTGTGAAAAGGAAAAGAAAGACACAAGAAGCTAGGATGCCTTGATAACATACATTCTAGTTATCTATTATTGTGTAGCCAAACACAGAGAGTCTGATGGAGAGAGATAATACTTTATAATCTCTCATAATGCTAGGAAATAGCTCAACCCTCCTCACAATTTGGCTTTTGATACAGTAGCTGTCAGATAAACGCCCGGTCTGTGGCCGACCAAAGATGTGACCGGGAAGCCTGTCCTGGTGGCTCATTCACACAGTGTACCAGTTATCAATTTATTGATGAAGCTCCAAGTTCTTTTTTTGTGGCTGCTCTGCAAAATTATATTTGCACCCTTTAAGTACTTGTTGCTTGTCATCTGGTTTTGGAATTTTGCCCCAAGAACTCACAGGGGAGATGTTTCAGATAAAAAAAAAAGGTTTTACTTCCCGGTCTGAATGTGCCTAATTTGGAGACCTGTGCAGTGTGTGCAGCTGTGGCAGCACCCAGCTGCTGCTGTGCATGGTGATCAGTAGCAGCAGAGCTGTCCAGCACACTTCTTTTCATTTCTGGGGTGGGATGCCTCTCTGTGAGCATCTTCTAACCCCCAGAGGTCAGGTTTCTGACAGGTTACAAAAACTCTATCCATTTGGTAGCTTCTGTCAATCCACGAGGGTCTGAATCTCAACCTAGGCCAGAAACTTGGGGCACGAAGTGGCAAGATGGTTCTATTTTTAGCCCTCCATCTTAGTTCTAGTGGTAAAGATTATTAATGTTATATAATATCTCTAGTTGTGTTACCTATTTGATCTGCTGTTTGTATAGTTTTTCATATATTCTGATTCATACCAATCAATCTGTTTACTACTCCAATTTCTATTACAGCTACTAATTGTTCACACTAAGCTTCCCCTGGTCAAATATGATATGCATGGTTTTTCTCTTCTGACTTGACTCATCTGGATGTACAGTCTCAAAACTAATGCTGTTTTTCCTTTTTGGGTAGAGGTCCGATGAGGCCCAGCACCTGATCTACCTATATGATTGGGCTTTTCATGGTATGGTGGTAAAGTCTGAAGGTAACTTTTTCTAGAAATACAGGGAAAATACACAAGGATTCTTATGACATAGCATCAGAAGTCTAAGAACATCACTTCAGCATCCAATTTGTCAAGTAAATAATTAAGACAACAGTGTCGCAGGAAAGCAAATAGAAAATAATTTTCAATCACTTTATTTGCAGATTATTTGAGATCAAAATGGTAGATATTTAATATGATGTCATCTATTTAACTTTTTATCTAGTATTTTTTCACTACGTTCTCATCTGCTTTATCTACTCAGTGATCTTAGAAAGTCTTTTCCCCATGCGCAGATCTCTTTAGACCTTTCTTGAAGTATGAGTGCATTACAAGACCTGAAATACTTTTAGTAAACTTTCAACATTGTTCAGAAGATAAAATTCCTGCACGATCAGAGATAAAAGCAATAAGATATGCTACAAACTCTTAAACATAAGGAAATTCCAAAAGCATAAAGTTGCAGTAAGTTCAAGAGCAAATCTTGAGTCCTGACTTGCAGCTCAGTCTTTGATTTACACACAAGAAAATAAAAAAAGAAAGGAAAAAAATAAATAAAAGGAAATATTTGTATCTAATTGAAAACAAAAGGTCTAGTCATTGAACTCTTTCAAAATGGGCATCCATCATTTTTTCCCAGTCACAACTATGTCCAGATGTCTCAAGAGAAATTATATTTTGTGAAAACATTGATTTTCTTTTCTTTGTTAAAAATTGTGTCACCATCTCAATCAGCAAATAAAAGAAATATTTTGATTAAAAATTCTGTTACATAGAACTGAAATTCAGGAAATATCCAGGGTTTGGCCTATTATGATTTTTGTTTGTTTGTTTGTTTGTTTGTTTTATCACTTTGAAATTGAAAGCCCAAAGGGACTAATGGTCACTCTACCAGTCTACCAGTCTACTGGATGTCGGCCACCTTAGAGACGGGAGAGAGGTGAATTGCAATATACACCTCAGAATGTCAAGTGTCAACAGGCACTTTTTAGTAAGAGATATGTAGAACTAAAACTGATAAAAACGGGGGTATTATTTAGCTTTGCAAAGATCAATATTTTCTTTACATGTATTCAAGAGGGTTACTAAAGTCTTATCAGAATTAGAGTTTTCACACAAGCCATAAAATGACTTGGGAAAATATCCTATCATATGATTGACTTCTAAGTGAGGAGAAAAAAGTAAATTATGAAGTCTGAGCTGGGGCTCCTGCTAGAAATCAGGCTTCTCTGAATGAAGATCAGAAAATCATCTTCTGGGAGGATGCAGCCTGCATTCCACTCAGGGAATTTGCTCTCAGAAACAGTGGTATGGAAGACACATTAGCATCTGAAGAAGCCCTTTGGAGTCAAAGTGCAGAATGTCACCAAGGAATGATTAAATTCTCTGCTTCAGCTTTCCACGCCTGTTGGGCATGAAGAAAAGCTTCACAATACACAAAGGTTCTGCAACGAGATCCCAAAATATATATTGAAATTACAGTTAACTTCTAATGGCTACAAATATCAATTCTTTTCCTCCTCTCTTCTTTGATCTCTATAAGTCCTCCCTACCTCTTGAATGGCTTAAAATATCAATTTCATTTTGAATAATCACTGTAGTCATTCACTCTGTATTTTCCTTCATCATTAAGGATGTCACTATCTTCAAAAAAAGCTTGAATGTTGGCTTCAAATAAGCATTCATTCAAATTCTAATTAAATTACTTCACTGAAACCTATTTGAAACAGTTACTGGAGCCAGTAGTAATCAGAGATTACATACACTGCATGTTTAAGCAGTAGATAATTTTGAATAGGCTGTATAATTTATAAGGATGACTACTTAGGAAGCAAATAAGAGATTTTTCACTTTAAAAAGGAATCTATAAAGAATGTAGCTTCAAAGGTGTGCAAAGCTTGAGAATGTGTTGTGTTTGTATGTGTCTGTGTGTGTACATGTTTGTGTATTATGTATAAGTGAAAGAAGGTTGGAATGGGAAGGAAAAAAGGTAGATAAAATGCTGTGTTGTAATCAAGTAAGAACTGAAACGGCAATCGTATACCGAAAGCAAGAACATAATTATTGTAAATGGCACTTGTCACAGGGAAGTCCCCAGAGCAAGCCAGTGGCCCCATGATCCAATCCAATTTAACTAGATAGCCTAGCCCGTATTTCAGAGTTGCTCAAATTTCAAGTTTTTATGATTACTGAACTGAATTGTTAATAAAATTTTGGATGATGGTGAAGAATTTTATTAGTTCTTCCCTTTATCTTAGAATTCTGCAATACTATTAAGCACAATTGTATATACACAGGGAATGAGGAACCATTTTTCTTAACAAGACTTTAAATATGCAATCTTCCTGGCAAGGATTAATTTTTGAGGTATTTTAATGACAGAGTAAAGAAGCAGAGATAAAAATCTAAGAGGACCATAAAAACTCCAACTTATCTGTCTTTATAGATGAGTAGTATTCCATTGTGTGTAAATACCACAATTTATGTATCCGTTGGTCTTGAGACCATCATGCTGGGTGAAGTGAGTCAGAAGCAGAAGGTTAAATATCAAATGATTTCTCTAATATGAGAAATCCAGATCACAATTATTTCAGAGAACTTATTATGAAGAAAAATGGGAACTGGAGAGGAAGGGAGTAGGTGGGTTGAAAAGGAGAGGAGAAGGATTTGTAATTTTGCCATGATTTGTATTTGCACAAAATACTCAAGATCAATGTAAACTTTACATTATTGCACTTATACATATCAAAACATGGGGCAAAAATTAAGAGGGCATTTCAGGAATAAGATGCAAAACATGGATCTTTTGCCAAGCCATTATGACATAATTAGCTCCTTTATTGTGGAATTTATGGTAAAATTTTTATTTTTAAATATTTCTCTTCTACACCTAACTAGTTCATTAATGAGATAATGTACAAGAATTTGGTTTGTATGTCTAAGTGGCTGCAATGCTTAACAACCACGCTTGAAAATATTCTTCCTTATTCCAGTATATAGCTTCTGAACTCATCTTCTATTGGACCATTTTTCTAATGCGCTTGAAGCCTACAAAATTATCTAGGGGAAAAAAAGAGTACTTAATTGGAATAATGTCTGGGTCAAATATGGTGTTCCATTGTCATCAAGTATCAAAATATAAATTTTTATCACGGAATTTTCATCCAGATAGAGAGAGCTTTTCCTTAAATATACAATTATTCTGCTTTACCAAGTGGTCAATAGTCCTTTCTTCTAACAAATTCTTTTCCTAGTTATTTTTTTTTCTTTTGCAGTGCTGGGGATCAAACCCCAGGCTTTGTAGGTCCTAGGGGAGTGCTCTAACACAGAGCTATATCCCCTGCCCTAACCCTCAAAACATTTTCAGTATTAAATACAACCCACTGTGATTCCTTTGGTTTTTAAACCTCATTTCTCTAAATTATTCTGTCAACTGCACTTCCCAAACATAACAACTAACAGTCTCCAAATGAAACTTTGACTTCCAATGCAAATTGGCAAATAAAACAGAAAAGTACTAACCACTACCCAAATTTTACAGCTAATGTGTGACTAGAGTGTTTTAGGTCACAAACTTTCAAATTTTGTTGTATGTATGAAAATGACGGGAACAGTGACGTGGGGGACACTTATTCCTCCAAACAGCCATTTCCACTCATAATCAAACCAATGACCCTCCCCAGTTGGTCTCCTCATTAGCTGGCTTCGGTGTTCCTTCCTCTAGGCTGGCAAGGTAGAAGGGAAAGTAACTTAAAAGCCAGACTGCTCAAAGCTCAGTATCTTGAAAATGCAGCATCAGCAATTAGTAAACAGATTATGTAAATAGAACTCCTGAACCAAGTGCTGACATTTAAGTATCAAAGCTTACCTAGCCTCCGGCTCTTCAATTAATTTCAGCATGCTGAAAAGTAGATTGCTAAATCATTTGTTTTGAAGGTATACCATGGGTTGATCCAGAGACTGTATTCATTAGTCCATGGAAACATTTGTGTTACTGTCATGTTGCCTAGCAAAGAATAAATAAGAAGGAGGAAAAAAAAAAGAAGTATAAAAAGGAAATAAAACCCTTTCATTCAAACATTAAAATCAGCGGCTCCCTGTAGACACAGCATAAAAGCAGTCTGCAGGAATTTAGAGGTGACCTGTACTTAAAACACTTTCTTTGCACATTTCACTCGGTTTGCAGCCTCTGCTACCTCAGGAGTTACTTTTTCTGGGGGTCTAGTATTCAGCTGTGCTCAGCTGTGACTTCGTGTCATCTGGGGCATGAAAGTTCCTTTCTTTAAATCTATTTTGTCCCATGAATAATTGCAAATCATCCACCAGCAGTTTGCTGCATAGAAAGAGGAAAGACTTGTTGCACCAGGAGGCACCTGCTCCATCCCTTTCTCTCTGAAACCCCAGAACAGTCTTACATTAACAATGGAAAACATACTCCTTAGCTACGGAAGGAATACTTATTTCTTAGCAAATGATGATTTATCATTTTGGAAAGCTGCATTAGCAAACCAATGAAAGTGGCTAAAAGTGTAACTGCTTTGCCTGGCAATTATCTATGTGACAGATTCATTTATCTACCTGTACAGAGCCTTAATTTACACCAGCACTTAACAGTTAATTGTTGAAATGCTCCTCTCTACAATAGCAGTGGGGTGATTTTTTAGGGTGTCCCGAAACAGAAATCACTTTAAAATAAACAATTATGCCATTAATTATCCGATCAAAGCAATACTGAAAAAATGTCAAGAAAAGGAGATAACAGTGAAAATACTACTTGTGCAAAGAAATTAAAATGTTACTCAACTTTTAAATGGTATCAACTTGCTATTTCTGGACCAATAGAAGATGAGTTTACAAGCAGCCATTGTAATACATTTTTTACAATCTCCATAGTGATGATAATATTTTTATTGATTTAAACTAATTTGAATTGAAATGCTACTAAAATATAACCCAAATCTTACCATTGTTTAGAGTATTGCATATTCTTGTTTTCCTTTAATTTTCTATCTTGTGCATGTTATGGTTACTGTTCTACATAAGTTGAATTTTCTCTCAAATGTCACCAAATGAAACTCTCTTATATGAATGACTTAAAATAAGAAGATTGTTTAAAAGTCCCTTCAATATTATTTCATTCATACTATCTATGTACTGAACATAAAAAAGATGAGGCAAAAATTGCATACATTATAAAATGATAGTCTACAAAATTCAGAAGAATTCAGATAAGATAAATATGTAGTTAGAAGTTTTGCTATATTTTGTTGATGTTATTCAAGATTTTATTTTGCATATCACAGGCTTATTGTCCTTTGTCTGGTAAGCTCCTAATGCCTTGCATTTTAAATGGGACTTTCCCTAAGTACTCAGTTACCTAGCACCTTTCCTGGGAAAGGAGTGACTGTCGCATCAATCAAGGGATGGTCTGGGAACCCCTAGACCAAACCATCTGAACAGGAGTGGTGACTTCAACTTATTTTTTGAGATAGCACAGGGAAAATAATATTTACAAGACTTGTTGCCTCATGTAGCAGAGGAGGGTAATGAGGTTTCCCCTCGCGATTTGCGTGTGTGGTCTGTGTGAGTGTTCCGTGTGTCTATGTGCACATGGGGCTACTCGCTACAAGCAACGACCATGGCTTCCTCCACAAGGGCTTCGCACCTCCCACAGGTGCCACTCCTTAATGTTTTTAAACTGGAGGGGGTGGGAGGGTCAATAATGGGAAGGGATTGTAAAGTTGACATGATACATATGTGCATGAAATACCCAAATTCATTGTAAACATTAGGTATTACATATGTATATTAATAAAATTAGTGGCGAAAATATGTTCCACGTATGAGTGAGGATTGCGTGAGGTCCAATAAGGAAGAATACATTATCACGTCTGTATGACAAGCACTCCTACCTTCCTTTCTTTCCTGCCTTCCTTCCTGCAACTCAGGATCTTCTTTTCCTAAACCTTCCCAAGAGCAACCTATTATCACCTACAGATCTGCTGCCAGTACAAAGAGGCCTTACTGTGCCCTGACTACTGCAGGCACTCTTCTCTTGATCCAGTGCTGACAGGCAGTCCCAACTCTCCCACTCCGGCCTTGCCCTGTGTGCGGTACGCTCAGCTCTGATCCCTGCTCCTCTAGGGGCAGATAGATGTACCAGGGGCCCTGAGGATCAGAGATGCACTTTCCTTGCCCAGAGCCATTAGATCAAAACAAAATCCTGTGCCACATGTAAGGAAGAGAGAAAGAAGCTATAAATGTCTACTCAGTGATTGTAAAAAAAAAGCGCTAAATTTTCCTTCTATTATAGATATCTCCTCTTCTAAAGCAAATTGTGAATATTTCACCTGAAAAAGCAATGGATTCACATATCCGTACAATTTTGCTGTTATTGATTTTATTCTACTATTTCTTGATATATTCTAATATTTATATACAACATATGCTTAATATACATAATTTATACCTATACATTATATTATATATATAAAATGTACATTATATGCAATATATAATATATATCTTCCTTGAAACATACATATAATATATACCTAATATATTTATACATATGCATACATATATGTGTATTTCCTGAATTTTGCTTTTTTAAGTAAGTAATCTAGAAATGGATAAGACACTTCATGGCATCTAGAAAATCATGCCTATTTTACATTTTTAATTTTATTATAAATACATTGAGACTCAAAGAGTTGAGATAGAAAAAGTAAGTATTGATTAACTATAATTTTTACATAGCATTAGATACTCAGTCTATGATAATCTTAACTTTACAGATGATGAAACAGTCTTTGGAGTCTTTCTGTGACCTATTTGAAAACATATAATTACCAACCTCCTAAGAGAAAAAATTTAATTTGAAAAATATTCTAACACGAAAGTAAGGCTAAACTGATTTTTATATCACCTCATCATATATAAAAAAATACTACTTCTAGAGGTCATATGACTGCTTTCAGATTATATGACTATCAATAATAATATTAAGAAATAAAAATTGTAAACCAAGTCTGTTGTTCTCTAACCTAGTGACTATTCCATCATGATAGCATGTTTGATTTGATTTTTTTTCAGAAAATTAAAAAGCTGAAATTTTATTATATAATGATTCTTAATCTGCCTTGACTTTTTTTTTGGTGGGAAGTCTATCAAAATATTTAAAAAGCATATATATTCCCTCTTACTATTATGTAGGTAGTAGTATGTAAGATAGTGTGTATTATGTATACATAATTTTGTTTCAAGGAGTGTACTTAATTTGTGAACCTGGTACCAGGGGTAAAATCTTTCACTAACAAGAAGGGAGCCCTGAAATCTTGACCAACATGTTTTTTTTCGGACACTAATCCAGGTGGACTTTTTAAATTATTCGATTATTAAAACAGAAAGTCATAAATATTTTTGTGCATTTTAATACAAAATGAAAAAGTAAAAAATGAAATACACTTCCATAAATATGTACTCACTCACATATAGTGTTTTATACAACCGGGATTATGTAGAACCTGTATCATTTCTCATTTGCACTTAGGTTAATCTTCATGACCATTTTATAAAGTATTTACTATTGTCACTTTGTTAATGACAAACTAAGTCAAAGAGGAGATATAAATGTTTCTTAAAATGGTTTTTAATCACATTTTCTAATAATTCTTCCAAGAACTACACCTATGGCTATTATATTCAAAGTACGGTTGTCAGAGACTTGTAGATTTTGAGCCTTATTTATTGTCACTTTGTTTCAAGTAATATAATATTTAGGTGGTCAAAAGAGCATTAACAACGAAAGCTATATCCTTAGTGTTAAAGTTGGCCAAGGAACTAACTTGTGACAATTAGGATGTGAACAGACACATCTTGCAGTGGCTAAAATGGCTCCCTGCTCTCTCTGCCACTCCTTACACTTTTTCTTTCTAAACGTTATAATCCATTCTACATTTTTGATATGGTTATTGCCAAGCTACATCATAAGAATGAGAAGTCACACTATACTTGTGGTGGGACAGTTAACAGTAGTCTGAATCCCTGAGAACTTAATTCAGTAGAGATGGCACAGGAATTCTTACAACGATGAAAGGGAGATAGATGTAAGGTTCTGGCAGCTTATTTCCCGGTCTTCCCATGAGAAAAATTACCTCATAAACATTTTCTTACTTGATTCTAAAATCCCCTCGATTACACTTGGTTTCGTCACCCGTTAGACTTTTGCTGTATTTTAGGATTGCATTCCGCGCTGCTTGGACTGTGGAATATCGCCTCACAAGTTGCCAACATCTTCTCTTTCCATCTGCCGTTTAACTGGTCTTTCTGAGGCCTGGATTGCCATCAGATGATCCCCCGACGCCCAGTTCGAACCTCAATGCTAGGGAACTTACAAAGTGTGGTGAAAAAGCACAGTGAATGTTTACTTTTAAATTTATTATAGTAAAAGATACACGGTTGCTAACCCACTTAAAATACACCCTAGTGCTTCTAACACACTTAAAGGATCATTCTTGCCACATTCTGAACCAGGTCTGGAAGTCCGTTCTGTGAATTAGTTACACAGCTGTGACTATCTCGGTGTTCTAAACTCATTCAAAATGTTTGTGTCATGCTCATTTTGAGTTTGGGGAAGAGCTAGAAGTTGCATGCAGCCCGATCCAGCAAATACAGTGGATGAGGACGCACAAGCAACGTTTTGATAAGCCTGACTTTCTTTCGGGTGGCACCCAGCAGCAGCATTCACTGAATTTTTGGTCACATCTTAAAAGACACTCAAAAAAGAGAATTTCAGAATTACTTTATAAAGTGGCAAGAATAATGGGAACTTGTGCTCAAAACAAGAGGGGCTAATTTGAGGTGAATTAACTGCAATGTATCTTCTACTGTGATTAAAAAAATTTTAAGCATTCTTTGTGTATTTTGATCAAACCACTTACAAACTCAATTTCTTTGTCACAGAGAGAGAGAGAGAGAGAGAGAGAGAGAGAGAGAGAGAGAGAGCCCAAAAGATACAATAAGAAATTCTCAGCATTACAGATGTCCTTTCAGTCCCATTTTCCAGCCCTACCTCAGGGGTAAGTACACTCTACAATCAAGCTGATGGGCCGACAATGGTGCTGTCACTTCCTCATGTCCCTAGAGGTCTCTTTCTTCTTTCAGTGCATCCCTGACTGTGGCGGTTTCCTAGCCTTATACAGGCAGTAGATCATGTCCCTTTCCTACCACCTCTAAGAGTGTTTGATGCTAGCATCGCATTGATCATGTGCTTTTCTGATGGTTCTATGTCAAGTATTTGTTTTCTATTCCCAATGAGGCAATTTCTGAGTCACTCTCTCTCCTAGTGACAGTGAGTGGACTCACAACATCTGTTTTATCAGAAAAATGAGACTGCCATGCATTGGCACTTTGTTCTTCCAAACAAGCACTTTGGCAGAAGGGAAATAGACCTCTCGAATTTCCTTATCAGTGATGCAAAACAAATAAATATAATATGAAGCATTCATCACCGTTCTTAGGATAGAGTAGTTGAACATTTTACAATTGTAAGGACAGCTATGTTTCCAAGTTTGTTAGAACATAAAGACATACAAGTACATATTCAGACAAAGGCTGAGGAGAGCAGTAAATAATTCTCCATAAGCCTCCATAATAAAACCCAAGGCAATTTTTAATTGCTTTTAGATAGAAGATCTAGAGGCAGGTGGAATAATATACGGGGCTTTCCAGTGGTTCTGTAAACAACAGCACGGAATGATGAAATGCTTTCTCCAGCACTGCGGCGCTGCCTGGGAAGAGCCGGCCCTGAGTAACGAAACAACAGAGTATTTGCTTTCAATACGAATGCTATTTGCTTATTAAGTGCCAACAGCTGGGTACGTCTGAAAAGGAGACCAAGTCCAACTGGCCAGTTCTTCACTACACTGCTCAAAAATGATTTTTAGCTTTCAGATCTCAAAGAATTCTCACATAATGACGTCACATTCAACATCATCCACAGAATATGCATTATCCATGCTTCTAAGCAAAGGGAAGAAGGCAAGGATATAAAAGCAGAGTTTGTCAGGTTCTTTGTAACAGAATCTGTCTTCTGGACCAAGGTCATGCACAGCAAGAACAATTATTGTTTGGAAAACAATGAACCCAACTTGTGAAAAAATGTTCTCCCATTGCTGCATACACTGAACTGGAAATCACCATTTATGAAGTATCCAATGTACACTGCTATTCCATATGAAGATCAATCAACAACAAATAGATTCAGAAACTAATTCAAGTTTTTAGTACTAAGGCCTATAGTTCCATGTTTTAAGTGAGTCACCCATGTTTTAAATGAATGTAACTAATTTACATGACAGTTATTCATATCTGTTTTTCAACATTATGACTTGAACTTTATTTTGTGCTTTCAAACATGCTTAGAATTGAATGGAATCTAAGTGAAAGATCAGTTTTCATTAAATCAGATTCATTGCTCTCGAATTGAATGGAACCCATTACTAGTGACAATAAATATATTGATGACCTATACATCAACAATTCAAATTCTTTATATTAAACTTATAAAAATATTTGCCTTTTCATTTTCCCTTCTTAATACATAAATACTGTGTAGCATTTTTGTCCTGATGGTATCTTGTGTGTATTTGCAAGATACCAAAGACAAGAATTATTCTAAGAAAAAAAGGCTCTCTCTTTCTCTCTCTCATCTTGAACAGGAATAAGATAAAAACTAGGCCAATTAAGCAAAACAGTTTAGAAACAAATAAGGTTAGGTGGCCATGTCTGTGATAAGAGAATCCTTCCAATGATACCACTCTGAGGGTTACTCTGAGAATATTAGAATAAGGTCATCCCAGAGAAGATAATGCACAGTAAGCCATTAGCATCCACTCTCTGCCCTCTTGTGGTGGACATTGCTGGAAGAGTAGTTTGGGATTAAGTTTATGAATCAGTCCAAAGCAATATTGATAATACATAGTGTTCTTTACACAACATTTATTAAAATGAGTAAGCATCGGTATTAAAATAATATTTCATGTTTTTGAATGATACTTTAATACAATTTTAAGTATAACTGATTTTGCAACTGTAGTATTTAAACCACTGGCATAAAAGTGCCTGATTGGAAACAAACCTGGATATCTAATTACAGCCCCCAGATGCAGAAGCAGTCTTCTAGTTTTTCATAATCTTCTCACTGTAATCAGGTGGCTTTGTTGAGCTTATTTAGAAACACAAAGAATTTGAGAAAATCAGTGCATTGCATAATTGCTGCATTTATCTCCATTTATCTGTTGTATTTTGGACTACTTAATGCTGGACAAGTCTGCCTTGAGACATTGATTTACTTTCAGACATTGCATTTACTCAAACATTAATTGAATGTCTGCATTTCTTTGTATACCACACATATCATTAGTAGCACTTTGCCACTCTTTTGTAAAAAGGAAAGCCTGCTATTAAAGCTTTATGAAGCTGCTTATGTGATATGATTATGGGAGAGATACAAACTGTATTTTACAAGCTCCTGTCATGAAACACCTTTCTTAGGTGCTTGTGGAGCAAAATGCCAGTTGCAATTTCTCGCTTACTAATTTCTATGCAACATTTCTGTGGCTTTGTTCCCAGCAGTGGCTGGGACAGATGCAAGAGGTGCATTGTTCTCTCTGCCCTCCCGTGCTCTCTCACATGCCATTCCTCTCACGCTCGTTTTGAACAGCGTGTGAGTCAATCTGCACAAAGGTCTGTGGATGACTCCTCTTCGTAACAGGCAGGGCGGGCTGAGGGCTGAACAGCTGTACTTAGAGCCTTTTCTGCTGCAAAGGGGTAAAGAAGAACTAATGATGGTTATAATATATCTAATATGGAGATAATTATAAGATTTACAGATTTTTCCTAATGCTGAAGTTTGCTAACTTTTTAATGAGGCCTTGATTTAGCTCATTTCTTCCCGTCATTTCTTTCGGCCAGTCTGTGGTGTGTATGTTCACTTAGTTCCCATCAGACAAAATTGAGTTGTGAAATAGTGAGCTGCTGACAAAGTCTCCCTTAAAACACTAATAGCTTCTCTCTGTCTCCTAGCACACGCCAGACAGGCGTCTACTGATGGCAGCTGCCCAGGTGGAGGGAGAGGCCTGTTTTCCTAGCATGGACAGCCCCGGAAGGAAAGGAGCTGTGGGAGCTCCATTCCCAAGAAGGAGCTGCTCTGACCTGGAGTCAGCTTAAACAAGTTCTGTTCGCAAGTCATGGAACACAGCCACCAGTGCGTAAGAGGTAAACGCCTTTTCCATACCCAGAAGACATGCCGTTCAGAGAGGTTTGCTAACATTGTTGTTAATTGCCACATCTAGTTTCCCTAGAACCCAACTCTTCTGGAATACGATGACTTTGTTCCAGTGTCTTCTTCAATGGATTATCTTTCTTTGCATCCCACTACTTAATTCTTTATCCAATTTTTTAAACTTGCTATTCAGTTCATGTGTTTCTTCAGAATCTTTATTTTATATCTCCATTATGACCTGCTTTTCCATAGTTAATATTCCAGAGGTGATATTAACATATATGTGAGGTATAATATGGAAGTCCTTTGAAAGGATAAATGCAGTCTCTCTTTACCTCACAGTGGAGGAATTAGAAAACTTCTAAAAGGTTGACATTTGAATTGAAGTGCAGAATGAAGAATGAGATTATTCTCTTAAAATTAAAAGCAAGTTCAAACACAAAGAGATGAATACCAGGAGTTCTCGAGAAGTGTCTGCTTGGATATGCCTTGGCTTGTGTGGCCACTTTCTAGCTAAGCAAGAGCAGAACACTGTGATTGACACCATCAAAGCTATATATGGCTGTAAGGAATAAGGTTGGGAGGAGGAAGGGATGGAAGGGAGGGGAGAGAGAGAGAGAGAGAGAGAGAGAGAGAGAGAGAGAGAGAGAGAGAGAGGATACCTTGGCCAGAAAAACACACACGAAGTTGTCCCCTATTGTGAAGCACTATCAAAATAATTAAGGCCCAAGAAATCCAAATGTCTGGACTTTATCCTCAAAGCAACATAGAACTTACTAAAGCAGGGTTTAAAATTGAATAATACAATTCAGGTTGTAATTTAAAAGACCTCTCTTTCTCACACAGTATTGTAGATGACGGATTCAGTGGACCTTGAAGCAGGGAGGCTTACCAGGGGGAAAGTGGTGTGATTTCACTGAGATAATGAGAAAGAAACAAAACAGCAGCAATAGAAGTAAAGGGAATGAGGGGAAACACGCAAGGTGTGTGGAGAATTACAGCAAGCTGGAGGTGAGGATCAGTGGGACAAGGCGGGGGAGTCTAAAGGGGATGGCAAGCTGAGCTTTTTGCTTTTAGGGGTTGGTTGGATGGTGGTGCCAGTGACTGCAGAGGAAGAGAAAAAAAACAGGATTCTGAGAGGTGGCGGAGGTGGCGGTGCGCTCCTTCCTTATGCAGCCAGCCCTCTGCGGACTGTCCCTGCACCCTGAAGTTGAATAACTTAAACAGCAAAACCATTTTATGATGTGGAGTACACAGCAGATACAGCAGCACCTAGGGTCAGCCCACTTTTGGGGTGAGAGCGTCCTTGTGTGTTTAATTTGTACTGGAGACATTTTAGAAGAATATGCAGTTTGCACGCCTTGTAAGACTTAAGAGAATATTTTCAAATAAATAACTTTCAGAAAGTGAACAAAATTGTCAGCTTCTTGAGGGCTGATATACAAAATAGTAATTGATAAGTAAAAGGCATAATTTTTCAAAGGCAAAAAGAACCCCTTTTCATCTAAATTCCTAATATACAGGTAGAGCTGTGTTTCTGTCATCATGGTACTCACCAAGAGCACCAGGAGTATCTTCAGGCTCCTATGGCTTCAAATACTTTTTATTCTTCTCCTTAACTAATTCCATAAATTAACATAAATCCCAAGTTATGTGGGCTTCTGAGACTTCATAACCAGTTTCCATTTCTTTTACAGTCATGCTGTCTCTCAGATATATGCAAATCACTCAAATGTTTATTTCTAGCTCTCCTCTTATGTGTGTGTGTGTGTGTGTGTGGATACAAAAATACACACCTACCTACACAGACAGATGTATACTCATGATCACATACAATTCTTCATTCTAAATTATTAGTAGTATTGAAAATATTTTATTCTTTATCCCTAAGTACTTCAGCATGAATTTTTCAAAACTAAACCTTCTCTTACCTCGCCAGCATGCCATTCTCAATGTCGGTGTACTTAGGATCAATACAGCATTGTTATATCTAATTACAGTCCATATTCAGTTTCTTTATTAATCTAACAATGCTGAATGCTATTTTGTTTCCTGGTCAGGATTCAGTTCATACTTATGAGGTTCATTTATTTAACATATTGATTTATTTTTGTTTGATACAGAACATTTTCCCTCATCTTTTTATCTTTTTTGATTTTAACATTTTTAAGTATAGAGAAAAATACAGTTTATTTGGAAACAGACAAGTATTATTGCAACTTTTTCAGTTCATTATATTAGGGTACATTAGTTATCAGTTTGCCTCAATATTGGTGATAATGCTAACATTTGATTAAAATAATTTCTAACAGATTTTCAATAGATTTGTATAAATTATTTTATTCACTATTTTTAAAAAAGAAAGTATCTGTTTGCATATCTGTCTATATGAACACAGATGTGCATGCATATGCAACTTTGTTCATAAATTGTGGTAAATACAGACAATGGAATATTGTTCACTGCCAAAAAGAAAGAATTTCATGCCATAAAAATATGGCAAATTAACAGATGTATTTTGCTAGGTGATTCCAATGGCACTACAAAGTGGAGAAGGCACAACTATGGAGACAGTAAATGGACTGTGGGTTACTGGAGTTAGGATTTGGGAGTAAGAGGATCTAGGAGAGCACCTGGGGTTTTAGAGTGGTGAAAATACTTTGTATGACACCAAGGATGTTGGACTCAAACCCTTGCATGTTAATTCAAATCCATAGAATCTTCACCACCAAACGTAAACTCTAAAGTATCCATCCTAAGTAATAAGGGTGTAACAACGCAGGTTCATCTATTACAGCAGTGCCTGCTGATGGAGTAGGGATTAACAGTGAGAGAGCCTATGCATGTGAGGAGGAAGGCAGCACATGAGATAATTCCACCCCTTCCTCTCGATTGCTCTGTGAACTTCAAATTACTCTAAAAAAGGAAATCTATATAATAAACCTTATTCTGCAGTCATAAGCCATATCCTAACAGTGAGACAAAAGACTCAAAACTAGATCCCTTTCTGGTAGTTCAGTTTAACATTGATAAACACTTCTAGAACATTTATTTAGCTCTATGAGAGACACTGTGCCTACTTAAAAGATACCTGTAGCAAATTATAATTTTAAAGAAGTGAAATAGTTTCACCAACAGCTATCCTGCCTTTAGCACCATGTATCTCAGGAGATATACAAGCAAATATTATATGTATTAAAGAGAAATAGTTAATTAAATTAGAACAAAATAAGTCATTAACATATGAGGTCTAGAAGAAAAGCATTTCAAATGGAGCCAGATACAAATGCATACAAAATAGATGAACAAATGCACCAATAAAATGTAGAAATAGGTGACTATATGGGCAGGCTTAAAAGATCTTGAAATAATTTCAGAAAGATGTGATGCTATTTGGGAAATTTTTGTTACTGTTCAACAGTAAATCTGGAAAGATGTCAGACATACCTACAGAGATAACCTTGGAAAACAAAATATAGTAGAAATCTATGTTTTTTTTCATCCAGTAATAAGAATTGTTGAAAGCATTTGAGCAAAACAACACTGTCTGGACAGTGTTGAGTTAAAAATAGGAATGGGTATAAAAGGTTCAGGGAACAGGGTGACCAACTAGTGCAGTTTGACACAGCCCAGCCGATTTGTGAAGAAAGTCATTACTATGATGGTGGCAGTGAAAATGGTACACTTTCTATCCATTATGAGGTCCAACAACTGAAGGAGGGCCATGGTAGGTGAGTGTGATGGCCATTGCGGTGGTCCACTCACAGCCCATCCGCATGGCTAGCATGTCCATCCATTAGCTACCAGGGATCTCTTACCTCCAGGTTCCACGTTGTCTTGTGTTTCAGGAGTCTCACAAGTTTGCAAGGAAAGTGATCCCCGCCCCATCTTCCAAGGAGCTTACACAGAGCTATTGGTCAATAGTGAGGCACTGGGGGCCAAGCAGTTTTGTTTATGTTCCACAGCCATGCCTTTCTACCATCTTTGACGTAAGACGGCCTTCTCACTGTACACTTTTCTCCTCTTTCTACTCTTAGCTACTTCTCTTATTTCTTCACAGGTATCTCTTCAAGCTCTATCTCTCAATAGAACAGAGCATCACATCCCTGTTACTCTCACCTTCTCAGGGCCAAGTGTGCTGTCTTCAGGAGCAGAGGTGCTGCAATGCTGAGTGTAAACAACCCAAACAACAATCACTGCTTTCAAAAGAAACATAAGAAGGAGTAGCTACTCTTGAAGAAAAAAGTAGTTTGGTGACTGGATATTCCTTTGAAAGACACATTTTGGCCCTGTAGCCCAGACCTGTAATCCAGCACTCGGGGAGGTTGAAGCAGGAAGAGCTCAAGTTCAAACCCAGGATGGACAGTAGCAACTTGGTAGGACCCTGTCTCAAACCTGAAAATAAAAATGGGCTGGGAATTTAGTTCCATGTACAGTCCCTGGGTTTGATTCCCCAGTGATACAAAACAAAAGATGGTTAGAAACAAAAACCTTGGTTTTTAAAGGGAAGCTAGAAATACAGAAAGATGGGTAAAAGAGAATAAGAGAGGATGAAATCTCAAGGCAGAAACTATTAAGGAAAAAAGAGAGTAGGTCTCTGGGGCCCTAATTTGAATAACCTCCAACTTGGAGAAATGAAGTGAAAAAGAGACCTATGAAGGCAATTTGTAGAAATCAGTCTTAAAAGGAAATAGAATTTTCAGAAAGAGAGTGCTTAATGTATTTTTTAAAACTCAAGAAAAAGATAAAAAAAACAAAGAAAGGTGAATGTTTGAGGTAATGGAACATATACTGGGGTAATCAGTAGAATTACTTTTGCACACAGATGGCTAAAAATCAGGGGTTGTCAGCAGTCACATGCAGTATAACAATGTAAAGCAACCACAGTGGTGAAGTTTGCACTCAATTTATTAGGCTTCATGATTTGTAAAATGCTGCTCCTTCTCTCTCAAGCTCCCTAGATGGGAGATCTTGATGTTAAACAGCAGATGGTCTGTTTACAGAGGTCCTGGAATCCTCATACTGACTCAGACTCTTGGGCCTCAGAGAAAACCCAGAAAATCAACGGCTCCTAAGTTTGCTTTTTAAAATGTATTTAACCATCCTGATTCCTATGGTCTCTGCTTTAAAAAATAAAGCATAGCATTGCATTTTAATAATAAGTCAATAGAACAGCTTAAAATAATGCTACCAATAAAGGACACATCCTTTGGCTAGAGAAGGAACAAGTTCATGTAATCTCTTCTTTTTCCTGCCCCATCTCATACTCAATTCTTAATTTTTTCTTGCTTTTTGATGGAAGGAGTTATCTCAGGACCGGGTGCCACAACAAAATAGCACAAAACGAGCAATTTACAAACAACAAAGTCTATTTCTCAGATACGAAGTCTTGCAAATACTAAATCAAAGCATCAAATCAAAGCACATTTTCTCTGGGGCTTCCCTTATGAAGGCATGAATCCTATTCACGAAGGATCTACCCTCTTTACCAAATCATCTCTCAAAGTCTTCACTTTAAAATATCTTCATATGGGTAATCAGGTATCAGCACTTGTACTGAGAGCTGGATGACATAAACATTCATCCGTCCACCACAAGAATCAAAAGAACGATCCCTTTTTGTCCAGTGAATACCCACTCTTATGCCCTACACATCTCAAATGCTATTATTGTTTTTTACCTTGAATTTCCGGTAATGTTGTACACTTTAATATTAACTGAGCAAAAAGTTTTTATTTTAAAGTAGTCTATATTGTGAACTTGCAACACTAAATTATAATATCCTCAAAACATTAACATCTCTCTTAACCAGTATAATTTCAAAATTTTCAAAGCAGTGATAGGAAAGTATTACGTTTTACCAGCAAGACAAAATCTTTTTCAGATAGGCGTAAATATCCAAGCCATTCACACATGATACAGAAATAAATTAATTTTCCTAAAAATCGGTTTTAAACATATCCTATCCTTTGTTCTTTCTGTAATACTCATAGTTGTTCCTTATCTGTGACTTGGGAGTTTCTCTGCAATAGGATTGCTCTTAAATAATGACAAAAATCATTTTTCAAAATGTGTCATCCTTCAGAAAAACCAACTTTTAAAAAAATTACTTGCAGAGTTTTAATAGTAATATAAATAAAACTCTAGCTTCATTTATTGCAAATGATTAATCACCAGGGAGCACTTGAGAAGCAGTTTCACAACAGATCTAAGCCAGGATGCACAAATAATTTCCACTAACAAGATCCTGTGCCAGGGATCTAAAATGTCCTACAAAAATCTCTTGCATTTGGAAGGCAACTAGATGGTGGGCACCCTGTACTCATCAGTGACTCAGTTCATTGATGAATTTGGGCTGTGTTATTCCGAGGTGGAGCTGCGTTCTTGGCCTGGCTCCTCCCCTCTCTCTCTGCTTCCTGGCTGCCGCGAGATGTGCAGCCTTTCTCAGCCATGTTCTTCTACCATGCGTTTCTGCCTTGGAGTCATCCACATTGGGACTGGACCCACTGGAAGCTGCAAGCCAAGTGCACCTCCCCTATCAGTTGTGGATGTTGTCCGAATATTGTCAGCAACGTGAACATGACTAAGACAGAAGATGTAATAAAAAAAAAATATAGCATGAGACTGAAGCTCTGGATCTGTTCATCTATAAAAACAGATAGTAATAGATTACAAAACTAAACTTCTCATTCACTCTGTAAAATAAAGAGTGGAGTTAGTTTTATACCCCAGAGGATCAAAACCAATCATGCTATATAACTATCGGGAAGCACTTGATAACAGCAGGAGACGATGAACTCAATTCCGTTTGTGGGAGAGAGCTGGAAGTCAATATGTTCTAAAGACAAAAAAATTTTAAGAGAAGTGTTTTTTCCTCAAAGCTACAATAGGAACACATTTCTAATATGTCATATTCAATATTTATACATAGACACTATGTGGGTCTAGTTAACACTAAAACATAATATTTGGCTCCATCAAATATAACTTTTCTCATACTTGAAAGTTATCATCACTCTGTCTGGCACATTATTTCAAAACATGTTTCCATTGTCTTACTAGGTTTAGGGGAAAATATTCGAGTTTCAAAAGGTTAAAAGGCTGTGAGATTTCTCCGTGAGAACAGCAAGGTCACATGTAGTTGGCAAGTGCAGTAGAGAGAACAATAGGAAAATAATAGAGGTGGAAAGAAATAAAATGCAACTTAGTGAGACAAAACCAGTGGAGGAGAGCGGAGGGTGAATGCTGAATTGATTTTACGAAGATCCCTAGGTCAGTTCCCAACGCACACTTCCTGTATCAACGGACTCAGAGTTTATTGCTTTCCTTTCTACATGGAATAGAGGAGGACACACTCATTAAACTGTATGAGCCTTGAGGAGAATTTCAGTCACACAGCCTCAGCCAGCAAATGCATGCACTGTATGACTTGAAGCAAAATTAATTTCTACTCTGATGGATATTTAATAGGTACATTTAAACATTGCCATATTTCTTAAATATAGGCTATATGTATACTTGTTTTATTGGTCTAATGAGTCTGCCTTCTTTAAGATTTCAATAAAAACTAAGAATAGATTGACCTCCTGGACCACTGTCTTGACAGAAGGTGATAAGTTACAAATCTCCCCAGGTTTTTGGTTTGCTTGCTTGTTTGTTTTTTTTCTTCACCACCTTATAATTGTCCACATCTCATAATTCTTGTCACCTCTGGCATCATCACTTAGTCACCCAAGATGTCTTGCCTTTTATTCTACTTACCATGTTCAACTGGTTTCAACTTTTTCTGCCTGTTTATTGCCTCTGAGACCCCTTAAAAATTTTAAAACTGAATTTCAGTGTATTTTTCACTCCAAGACTACAGTAGATTTTTTTGGTGGGGGAGGAGGAGAAAATATCATGTACATTAATATTGCTTGATGTCTCAGGCCTTGTACAATGTTCCTGTTATAGCTTAAATCTATAATGTCCCCAAATGCCTCATGTTTGAAAGATGATGGATTCATGCCAGTGCTATATTCCTCTGTTAGTTATTTCGTTAATGACTTCATGCACTCTTAGGAAGTGGTGTCAGCTGAAAGGGATGGCGTGTGACCTAGAAGGGTATACTCTGTTCCTCAACTCTGTCTTTTCTCTCTGTCTCCTGGACACCATGACATGAGCAGATATCCTTTGCCAGAGGCCCATCCACCATGCCCTTCCTGCCCTGGAGCCCAGTGACTGCAAAGTAAACCATGAACCACAATAAACCTTTCCTCTTTAGGTTGTCAGTTATTGAGTCCAGGAACAAGAAAATGACTACATCAGTTGTGGAGGTAGTCACTTGCCACTTGTTTATAAATGGGGAGGAATGAGGGAAAAGGCAAATATGTCCAAAGGGCAAGCAGATTAGCTGTAAGAGGCCCTGCAATGGGGTCTTGACATTATTTAGGCAAAAAGCAGCACTAACCACCTGCCGGGAGATGCTTCCACACGATCTAGGTCACATTTCACGCTAGCCTTAAGTTGCGACTCTGTTAACTTGTACAGAAGTAGTAGAATCATAGAACTTTAGAATCAGAAGGATAGCCTTTCGTTATTATAAAAACTATAATCAACTTAAAAATGGGATTATCTTGGCTCACCATTTTGGAGAGTTTAGGTCATGTTTCACGGATCCCATTATGCTTCAGAGCCTGTGGTAAGGACACACATCGTGGAAGGAATGCATGGCAGTGTAAGTTTCTCTCTTTATCACTGCCAGAAAGCAAAGAGACAGAGGAAAGTCCCAGGGTTCCTCAACCAATTTCAAAGGCATGTGCCCACTAACCCAAAACCTTCCACTAGGCCCAAGCTCCTACAAGTTCCATTATCTCCCAATAGCACAACAGCAAGGCTTAAGGACAAATTTTTTAACACATGGCTCTTTGGGGGATGTCACACATCCAAACAATAGCCCAGAGTCACTAAAAGGTAACCAAACATAGAAATGTTCCTTAGATTCATAGAAAATGAGAGAAAAAAAGGAAAAGAAATTGCTTGTGAAGAGAAAAATATTACTCATTCTTCTTAAAATTTCGGCATCATTTATGAATATTATGTAAAACATACCAACCTAATTTTCTTTACGAAATAATGTCAAATTGTTTTTGCGTGCATCAGGAATGCGTGTTTTATGCATTTCAGAGATTTACAGAAAGAGAAAATTATCTATGATATCTATTTCATGAAAACAAATAATAGCCATAACACAAGTAAACAGATCAATTTTCTGAAAATTTGATCCTACTCTGTCTTAAAGTGATTGCAAAATTAAAGTTATCAAATCTATTCAATCTTGAAGATAATCTAGGTTAAATTCACATTCCACTCAAATTTCTACCCCACGTGTGTACCTTATCACATCAAAAATGAAAGTAAATATAAATTGTATTCATTACACTGTATTCACAAAGACAAGAACATAGATGTATATGTATGTTATGAAGAAAGCCAACAACGAGGAATAAAAAGGCTTCTGATATACTCTGATTTAACCAGAAAATACTAAGAGCACCTGTTCCACAAGCAGGTAGTTAATTGATGCCTGCTCTATTATCTGGGATTTCAGTAGCTACTCTTGAATAACAAAGCTACTAAGGACAAGTACCTGTAAATGCAAAGCAAGACACACAGATTTTTACTTGGTTTCAAAGACAAGTACAAAATTCAATGAGTTCATTTTTAAATTTTACTATATTTTGTCTTTGTTACACAATAAAGTTATTTTCTGTTGTTTACTTGTTTTATATAGGGATTGAGCCCAGGACCATCCTTCACACTGAGCTACATCCCTAGCTCGTCTTTTGGTTTTGACTTTAAGAAATGTTCTTGCCAACTCTCTACACTTGGGGACCCTCCAGACGGAGCTCAGACATCCTACCTCAGCCTCCCTGAGTGCTGTGCCACCTGGCGTATGCTGCCAGGCCTGGCTTGTTTTCTTCTTCTAGAAGTGCATAGAGCCTACAAAAGTAAAGTAACAATTCCTGGAAAAGCTTACCCTTGAGTCATGGGCCTGCCTTCATAGACTAAATTAGCTAAGCAGTGTTTCCTCACATCGTTCTGTTTCTCAGATGACACTGTTGACTACCCGTTTCTGGAATCTGGGTTCTGTAACCACATATTAATGTAAGTTTTCCTGTGGTTGGCAACTTTCAGGCTCAATATTTTGATGCACTCAGACAGAGCCTAATTTTCTTACTGCCTCTCTGAATCACTTCAGTTCAAAGTTGAATTTATTACTCTTGGATTACCAAAAGGATTTTTTTTTTGTGAATTCTTTGTTGTTTCTATTCTTTCATCAGCTCCTCTGGTTGGCCTTATTTAAACTAAATACATTCCAGGCTTCCACCTGATTCCTTTGATTTCATTGAATAGAGTCATTTATGCCTGAAGAAGCCTTATGCATAGGAGAAATAATTTCAACATTTATTCAAGTTTAGCGTATCTGCTCTTTTTTCGCTTCTCTAGTACACTTTCAAACACGGCTCTTCCACAATGTCTTTTTAGCATCCATGTATACATATACATACATATGTAGGTAGATAGATAGATAAATAGATAGATATTCTCTTTGATTTAAATTTTGCTATAGTAATACTTCTAGCCCTTACATGTGAGTTTTCTTTTGGTGCTATTATAAATTACCCAAAACTTTGCAGTTTATAATAATGCACATTTATTATCTTATAATACTATAAATCAGACATCCAGGCTAAGATCAGTTAGGTCCTTTGATTATGCTGCAGTCAAGATGTTTGCCAAAAAATAAAATGAAATAATAGAATTATAAAGATGTGAGCCAGTTGGTTTCTTATCACTGAGCTCTGAGACAAAACATCCCCTTCCAAACTTATGTAGGTGATTGGAAGAATCCACTTACCACTTACTGTTGTCCCACTTACTTGATGCTCTTCAGAATGTTCACAGCTCTAAAATCCATTGACACTCTTTGACTTGCGCCCCCCTCCATTCGCAAAGACAAAATTATTTGGAATTAGCTAAAGAAAATGTGAACACACTGACCACTCCTCACACTTCTGTGATTCCTCCTTGTGCCTCATCCATCCGACTTCCTCAGCTTTTAGTACACTGGGGAAATCTAAAGTTATTTCCTATTATAAGATCATTTGAGAATGACATCTACAAAGTCTTTTTTGTCATTATAGCCTTGTAGAAACATGTATATGTCAAAGAAGGCAGAAGTCATCGGGATCATAATTCTACCTTTTTAAACTTCTGTTACAGAAAACATAAATATTCAATGGGCAAACAGACTTTATCTTTTGTTTGTTTGTTTGTTCGTTTGTCATCTTTCTCACAGCCAACTACTTCAATTCTACATCATCAAATGCCTAGGACCAAGACTTCTTTGTGAATGGAAAAGGTTGATATAAATTGATAATGACAATTTTTTTCTTAATCAGTAGAAAGAGAAAATGGCTCCTTCCGCTAAATCTGCATATTTTTTATTAATTCCACCAGCAAATTCTATCTACTTTTAACCTCAATGTTTTTGATCATGACAATCATCTGTTCACTAAGTTCTCCTTGTGAACTACTTTGAATTTCATTCCTTATCCTCAATAGTCAAGTTTCCTTATCTTTACTGACAGTGTCAAATTTATCTCTCTGTAATTTAGGACTGCCAACTCCAGGCAGCACAGTCCCTTCATAGAAGCAAAAGCAAGATACCACACAGAAAGGAATTCGAAACTAGAGACATCCTTCACCCGAGTTGCCACAAGTAAAAGATCAAATCTTCTCATAATATATACCTGCATCTCCATCTTTTTTTTTTTTTTTTTTTGAGACAAAGTCTCACTCTGTAGCCCAGGCTGGTCCTGAACTCACTATGGAGCCCAGGCTGGCCTTGGACTCACAGCAATCCTCCTGCCTTGGCCTCCCAACTCCCAAGTGCTGGGATGACAGAAGTGCCCCACCATGCTGGGCTTATGTGGTGCTGGGGAATCCAACTCTGGTATTTGCTGCTTGACCTAGTGCTTGCTGGGCAAGGCTTTAACGGCTGAGCTGTTCCTCCAGCCTCATCTCCATCATTTTATAGGAGATTTATGAATAAAGCAAAATTGAGAAAAGGTGTATAAAACCACAAAAATATTCCTAAAGTTTCAATTAGTAATTAAACATCACATTTGCAGGCAACATATAGTTTAGATATAAATATTTGAGAGGCTGGGTTGGATGGTAAAGGAACCACAGAGTTCTGAGTCAGAAAGATTCCAGTCTGAGTCTTTGGATCTATCTTATCAAAGTGACTTATTTTCCATGAGTTTGATTTTTTAACTTAAAAAAATGAGGGAAAAAAAGCTGTAGTATTCAGATATCTTCTGCAAAAAAAAAGTTATTTAAGAAATAACCCCAAAAATCTCAATGCCTCATAATAATAAGCATGTGTTTCTCTGTCACAAATGTGCAGATTATTACATGCAGTCTTCTCTAAACTGTGGGTTATGTCTAAGACTGTTCTATGTTGCTTATTCTATGATACAGTCTTGAGGAACAGCAGTAGCTCAAGGTCTTTTCTTCTGATACTGGAGGACAGAAGCTCTTTCAGGGGCCAGCAGAAATACCAATATATGGAAACTATAATTTCCTACAGGCTAATCTACCATCATTCCCGCAAACACTCTGGTTCCAGCATCAAGGATGTCCCCATGAATGATCCAATGAAATTGAAAAAAAGTCGGACAAATTGCCAAAGACTGATCAAATCACTGCAAACACTGACCTTGAAAGTTTGCATTCCAAGACAGGGTTGCCCTAAGGTCAACCAATGAGAGGGATACATATCTAGAAAGTGGGTGGGAGGTACATGGAGCCAACTCTCTTCTAGGAGATTTGTCCTTTGGTGTTTAGATCTAGCACAAGTGCTTTCGGACCAAAAGGAGGCTGGGCAATCACGCAGGACAGCATGAACCCTGCTTCTGGGTTAGTTTAGTTTACATTCTCTTCAAATAAGCAGAGGAAAAATAACAATAAATAAATAAATAAATAAATAAATAAATAAATAAATAAAAAGAAAAGGCATCAAAGAAACTGGTTACATCTTCTCCACTGATACAGACTGAAGACTGGAGCTACACGCCCAAGCTTAGAATGTTCCTGCAGAGACAGAAGCAGGGTTTGAGTTTAATGATGGAAACATGGAAAGATTTCCAAGGAACTCAATTAAACTATGTCTATTCGACAGAAAAGACTTTGGGGTTATGGACATATATCTATGTCTGTATCTCTGTTTATCTGCCTATCTTCCTACCTATCTATCTATCCACATCTCTTACATGCATTCAACATAGGTGAATACATACTTGTCAAAGAAAAAAAGAGAAAGTGGGAAAATGAGCAGGTCCTACGATCCATTTCCCTCATAGAAATGATCCTCAGTGAGGAATGGGTGGTAAATATGCCATTTCCACAAACTGGCTTGGAGATCAGGTGGTTCTCATATACAATATCACCATATTAGGTGTCATCCTAATATTTCAAACTACATCTTTTCACACAGCATGATTCTTAACTTCTATAATCCTCAAATCAATAAATAGCAAGCTTTTGAAACCCCGGGCTTGTGTAAAATGTGAAAAGCATACTGAGACTTTGGGTCTTCAAGATGACACCTTTGCAAAGAGATTTTTAAAGATACTTGTAAAAATAATCAATTTTACCTCACTTGCTGACTTTAGAGGCCATATAAAATCCAAGACTACTGGTTTCTCTCTATATCAGGACATTACTTGTATATAACTTATCACTTTAAGGCTCCATAAATGCTGAAAAAGTTGGGTTATAATCTTTACATATCCTGTTTGGTTAAATTTCTTGTACAAATTTTTAATATTCTCATTAATCTTTCATATACTTGATCTATCAGTAAGTTAGAGAGGTGTGCTAAAATCAATGTTTTTCAGTTTCTCCTTTTATTTACTCCAATTTTAAGTGATATGTTTTAAATCTATACTATGAAGTACATAGAGCATTAGGATCAAAATATCATCCTGATAAATTGAATCTTTATCAAAATAAAGTAGACCTCTTTATCTCTATTAATGTCATTTTGCCTGAGAAAACTGCGTGATCTGATAATGATACAGAAGCCTAGTTCTTTCAGCTCTCAGCTTTCATTTACTTAACGTGATTTTTTGCACATCTAATTTTTAAAAATTTTCTCGTTCCTTATGATTGCTGGTGCTTCTTTTTGGAAATATATGGCTTTTTGGCCTGGGAGCATAGCTCAGTGATTACAGTACTTGCCTAGGGAGCTCCAAAGTGAGACCCAAGAGCTATTCCCCAACACTACACATTATCTGGGCATGGTGGCACATGCCCAAAACCCAGAATTCAGGAGACAGGAGAACTGCTGTTGCTTCTACACAAATGGGCAAAAAAGTAAGTTGAAGACCAGCCAGCCTGGACTATAGAGTAAGATCCTATGTTTAAAAAAATTACATAATATATATATACATATGTATGTATATATGTATATATACATATATGTAAAGTATATACATATATATAAAGTATATATATATATATATATATATATATATATATATATATATATATATTGAGGCAAGGTCTCAATCTAGAGTATAGGGCTTTTTAAAAAATTTATCCTTTTAGTTGGACAATTTTCTTTTAAATAGAATGTATATTACATTTATTTTTTCTGTTAGAACTTAAATTCCACATAATCATAGACTTTTTTGTTGTTTTTGACATTGGGGTCACCTCAGGATCTAGAAGAGTATGAGTTTAATTATATTTGCTGAATGAATCACTGAATAAATAACCCAGTTTCTTTCTCTTGGATTATTTCTACTCTCCTTCTTTGTTCTAAGGATTTAATGGTGATTGATGATTAAGAGTGTGTGTCCTGATGCTGGACTGCATGAGAACAAATTCCAGCGCTGGCATCTACTAGTTCTACAATTCAGAGCAACTTACCAAGTCTTTTTTTTTTTTTTTTTTTTTTTTGTGCCTCAGTTACTTTGCTTGCTAAATGGAGGTGGCAGCCTTATTATTCTACTCCAGCTGTTAAAAAGATTAAATAATTTAAACAGTATTTGGAATATAGTGTCCACATCACCATTAAATGTTACCTCACTTTCCCCTCAATAAAGCAGAAGGTCCATTTTGTCGATTTTTGAAAAATTTAACTCTTTAAATTAACTCTACCAAGTCTGAAGATATGAAACACTTGATTTCTGATTATCTTCTACTGTTAAATCTTCAGGTTTGAGTAAGAGTACTTGCATATATTTAACCATTAGACACAAATATATTGATTTATACTGTCATTGCTTTTGCATAGGAGAGCATATTCTAATTAAATTTTAAATTCATTTTTGTCCTCTCATTCTAACATTTTTCAAAAATTATTTCAATTATTTTACCCTTAAAATTTTTACTTGATGTATCTAAGTGTGAATTTCCATTTAATTTTTTGACAGTCATCATTGTAGTTTTGTGAAAATTTATGTCTTTTATCTGCTATGAAAAATTCTATCTTTGTGTGTGTGTGTGTGTGTGTGTGTGTGTGTGTGTGTGTGTGTGTGTGGTATGGGAGATTGAACCAAGGGCCTTACATTGAGCACAATCCAACTCCACTCTTATTTTGAGAAGACATCTCACTGTGTGGCTAAATGATCCCAACTATTCTGGCTCCCGATTCTGCTGTCTCAGCCTCTCTGAGTCCTGGGATTACAGGACAGTGCCAAGTGGCTCAAGTTATTATCTCTTTAAATATTGTCCCTCCTTTTTTTAATCCCCTCTTCCTAGACTGCAGTGAATTGCAAACTTACTTTATTTCTCAATCTTCCAACTTTCTTCATTCATTTTTCCTATATAATTCTTTTGTGTCTCTGCATCCTCCTTAAATCCTCTAAGTTCATTAAAACTAGGGGCTTGAATCAGCTCATTAATTTATCTCAGTTTTCATCTGTTTTCTTTCTAGGAATTGCACTTTTTCTTTCAAAATCTATATCTGTGTTCTGTTTTCTACCCGTTTCTGATTCCTTCTGGACACTTTCTTTGTTTTTGCTTGGGGAATATGAAGAGCGAGTGTGTGCACACTTTCCATTGTAGGCAGGAGCTTCTCTCCCCTCATTTACACAATGGGGCTCTTATTCCTGTCTTGAAGACTGCTTCTAATTCATCTCTCCAGGGCTCTCAAGATTCCTTGCTGGTATCCGCCGCATATATGCATCCACATCTAGGCTCTGTGAGCTGGCAGGTGCCCCAAGGGACAGCCAGCTTCACAGCTTGCTTACCTCTCTCTATTTGGCCTGGCTTATAAAAAGAATTTTGAAGTATGATTCATCTATAATTTTAGGTGCTCCAAACCGGAAATGGTTTCCCTAGAAATTTTGTTCACATATTTCCAGAAATACAGGTTGTACCCAGTGTGTCCCTTTCCAGACCTTTGCCTCAGTTGACCTCTGTGGTACTTGCGGTGACTGCAGGCACTTTTCCCTGTGGTCTGCAGAGCTTCCTGTCTCTGCCTTTGCACTAACAGCTGACATCTCTACCCCAAAGCCCGTAGCCTTGGCTACCCTTTTTGCTTGGAGGATAACATGTTTGCTGCTTAGTGCGTCTAGCAACCTGTTTCGAGCTCATAGTATTTTGGGACTCTGGCATTCTTCTTTCCTTCCTTTCTCATCTGCATCCCTTTTATTCTAAGCTGCGATGTCTCTGCTGATATAACATTCCCCAAACCTTGTAGGCCTCCCTGTAGGCCATGAGTATTCACATTATTAGAACAAATATCTTCCAGAGGTGTTTCTTGTATTACCCCGTCTCTATTTCTGGGTTCAGCTAAGATGGTTGATTGCATTTACGAGTTCCATAACTCATCTTGTCATCAAAAAGCTTTCAGGCCAACCTTGGCCTTCTCCACAGGATACACTTTTTCAAACTGTGGATTCCTTAATTCTGGCAGCCTTTGAAATTCTGGTAGCTTCCACAACTTTCAAGTGTGGTTTCTTTTTTAGCTTAACAGTTTTTTCCCCAATTTATCTGTTTCTACTCATTTTATTCTAAGACACAAGAGAAACCTAGCTTAACCTTGAGCACTTTGCAAAACAAAGCAAAAAAAAAAAAAAAAAAAAAAAAAAAAAAAAAAAAAAAAAAAAAAAAAAAAAAAAAAAAAAAAAAAAAAAAAAAAAAAAAAAAAAAAAAAAAAAAAAAAAAAAAAAAAAAAAAAAAAAACCAAAACCAAAACCAAAACAAAAACAAAAACAAAAATGGAAACCTGAGCTACATACTCAAGTTCATCACGTGTATGCTCCATTTTTCATCCAACAGTGCATGATGCAGCCACCATCTTGGCCACTTAGAGCAAAGCATGCGTTTCCTCTCGTTTCTTATCACATTCCTCAGTTCCTGAGAGCTAGCAGAGATGAACATGAACCTTTAATGTTCACATTTCTACTATCATTCTGTTAATGTCCGTTAATGTGTTTTCTCTGAGAGGAGAGATATTTTCTCAGCTGTGCTATTGTGAACAAATATTAGAGTATCCTTTTATTTCCATAATTCTATCAAAAATTACCCTGAGGCAACCTAGAGTTATTTCTTTCTTTTTTATCGTGCACCTCAAAATTCTGCCAGCATTTACCCATTAGCCAACTCCTAGCCCTTTCCATGTGTTTAGCTATGTCTCACAGCAGCATTCTGCTTTTCATAGTTGTCGTGAGCACTCCGTAAGAGGAGACAGACAGGACAGAGGCAGATGGATTTACCTTGGAGATGTTCTTTTATTCACACAACAATCAGTCAATCCAATTCTCAAATCAAACCATAATAAACCGATCAATTAATTAATTAAGCAGGAAAGCAAGCGTTGTTCTGCCTCTTAAAACTGTTCCCGTCCTGGGTCCCTTATGCTCACCGTGCGACGTGTTCTTGACTACCGGCGA
>PVKB01005452.1:0-76042 GCA_004027205.1 Ctenodactylus gundi
TACTTTAAGGAGAAAATATCACCCATAGGCATTTCAATGTGAGAATACTAACAATAATTTATTGCTAAGATGACTAATACAGATGCTACCACCTAAAGATATTGCAGTGCGAGTAGGAATGGTCCTGCCAAGTCACATGGAAACTAATTGAACTTCTGAAAAACAGGTACAATATAGACAAGAAAAATGGTCAAGAGGCTGCTACTAGGGTAGCTGCAGTATAAACATCACTTGATTGAGAATGAGAATGGAGTGGTTGAGATAAAAATTTGAGCCACAGAAAAAATGTGAAATAAAGTTTAAACATTTTACCCAATAAAATTCCTCCTTGAAGTGATTGATATTGCACATAAAATACTTCTTTGTAACAATCAAATTGAGTGAAAAATTAAAATTCTGTAGCCACTCCAATATCAGAATACATACACAGCAACATTTAAAAAAATCGTTGACCTTCAGTCTCAGAGACACAAGCCCTCTGTTGGATTTCCGGTACTTCCTGACTCCTAGATCTGCTCAGTATTCAAACAATGCTATTGAAATAAAAGGATAATTAGATTTTTCATATTATTTTAACATTGACTTAAGTATCAAAGTAAAATTTAATAGTGACTTTCAGGTTCAAATTAAATTACCTTATATGAGTTGAACTTTATGAAACAAAAATTTATTTCTAAATATAAAGCTTTGTGAGTTTGATCATCACTAAGTTCATATTTTGATTCAAATCTGTCCCCTCATCCATTGCCAAGACTAAAATCAGTGTTTGAAAATTACTTGTCATTAATAAAAAGTCTGTTGTATTTCATCAAAGTAAATAGATTAAGAATGTACAAGGAACCCTGTCATCAAATTAATTAGAGATTTGCCAGCATCATTACTGTTTGCATTTTTGCTCACTAGATGTGTCCTGCTATTTTTCAACTGGACTTTCTTCATTCTGTTTCTCTTTCAATAGTCCACTTGTCTCCTGACCAATGTCTCCTGACTGTATCAAAATGAGTCTGGCTAACGTTTCAACTCATAAGCAAACCAACCGTAACCAAAACTTGCCTAAAGGAAATAAAAGAAACAAAAAATTCACTTCTATCAAGTGTGACTAAAAATTTTTGACTCTTCTGGTGACACTTCGAAGAGGTTTACCTATATAAATAAAAGATCGATTCTTAAAAGACTCATCTAACCTGTCAAAAAACATATTAACACATCAAACGCCACTAGGGGACAATGAAAAATTCTTCCTAAGCAGGTAGCCTCACCAAGCCTAAGTTCCATCTCTAAAAACTACACATATTTTCATTAATGTGCGTATTTAAAAGAAATCATTTCGCAATGACTACCAATTGTCTTGTATAGAAAATGAAATTGAGCAAAAATAAAAAACTTAGTTTTAAATGGTATATGAATTACTGAAAACCCTGTATCAACAACCTAAGAAAAAATGTCTAGGAACAGTTTTTCTAACCTTAAGCAACACTGTTACAGTCTGGATCTGGAATGTCCCCAAGAGCCTCAGGTATTTCAGAGGTAATGGGATCACGGAGGTTAATTAAATCAAATGGATTCACCCCTTGATGATTTCCTGTGCTGTTAGGAGGTAGGGTTTGGTTGGTTGTTATAATGGGCCCTGGGAGCATGAACCAAAGGGCACATCTCCCTGTCTGGCTCTGCCCTTCTCCTGCTTTGCTTCCTGGCTACCAGAGTCACCACATTTCCCACATCTGGGCCCTCTGCCAAGCCATCTTCCCATTGCTAATCAACCATGAATGGGTTGAGAATTCTGAACTATAAGCAAAAATAAGCTTTTTCTCCATTAATTTGAAAGTATCAGGTATTGTACCTCAGGGAAGAAAAAAGTGATAGAGAAAAATATCCAGCTGTAGAACCGGTTGATTTCTCCGTGGTCTTCGCCTACTGCACTCTAAAGATAGAGCACGCGCTATCTCTCACAAGAGCTGCTCTCTGGGTTTTCACAAATGTATCTAGAGTAGCCAGAGTCAAAAAGTACTTGGGGAACTGACTCAAAAGTTTTAAATGAAAAAAGAATAACATTCCACAGCTTATAACCAACTAAAAAGATAAACCTAGACTATGTCAGAACCATTTGAGAAACACTATGACATCATTCTTACCTTCTATAATTAGTTTTCTTTGTCTAGATCAGTGTTAGGTCAAATCTTAAGAAATATAAGGGAAACATATGTTCATTTCCGTATAAAATAAAATATTTACAAAATACTTATTCTGTTTTAATACATAAAATAAATCCAAAATTAGCCAAAACTAAATGATAGAGATTTATTCTGAGTTTGTTTAGCTTCGCATCTGCTCTTAAAATAACAAAGACTTTTTTGAGATAGTCATTAAACGTAATGCTTTCATTTGAGTAAGATTATTACCATGTGATTTCATAATTATTAAAATCTTTTCCTGGGATAGGGGTGTATCTCAGTGATTAGAGCACTTGCCTAAGTTTCCAGGCCTCAGTCTCCTAGTACTACACACTAATGGTGCATGGTGGCACACGCCTGTAATCCCAGCACACAAGAATCTGAGGCAAAATGATTACTGTGAGTTCTAGGCTAGCCTGGTATACATAGTGATTTCAGGACCAGCCAGAACTACAGAGTAAGCTCCTATGTCAAAAAAAAAAAATTCTTTTTCTTCAATAATTCTTTAAAAGTAGTATAGATTACCATGCCCCATGAAAAAGGACCCAATCAGCATGAAATAAAAAATAAAAGTGGTATAGAATACAGACAATAATGCATACAAACCCTTTCACAACAAGAAAATAGTGGTCTTATTTGCAGCATGATATTTTCAAGATGTACAATTTTCCACCATAGATTTTTTTGAGATTCCACCACTGCCACATCACTAAGCGCAGGGTTAAGAAGACATGTTCACATTTGCCTCTCTGTTGAGAGCTGGCTCCCATACACAACTGTCTTAAAGGTTTGAAGGTCGGAGAGACTAAACAACTGGTAAAGAGACATATCAGGTGATAGGTATAGCACTCGTAGCCAAGTGTTCCTGATTGTCCACAGTTAATCGATGGGAGCAACTTAATCATTGTTGCCTTAGTTCTGTTCATTTCATACAGAAGGCATATTTTTCTACTCAGCTCTTTGATAGTGGTGCTGTGCCTAATTAAATCTATTTTCAAATCACCATTCTTTTCCTTAAACCAAGCTATTTTCATTTTTTAACAAAAATTAAGTACGGTTTTGAAAATAATTGGGAACAACTTGAAGATACAAAAAATGATCAAATACACTTTGTGACAAATGCCTCATCAGTACTTCTTAATATCCAACTCTCATACGAGTTTACTCTTACCGTTTGAGTTTGCCAAATTTCCTTAATCTTTTTATTTTTTTTCCCATTTCTTATATGTTAGCTAGTCTTAATCTTGGGATTGTTTTGTTGTGATGGTGGTTGTTCTTTTAAAGAATTATTAAGCTAATTTCAGATAAGCCATAAGAAGCCTTTGGAAAACCTTATTGATGTTCAAGATTCTGCCTCCTCCACACTTAAAAATAAAATAATAAAAATAGAAAAATTAAAAACATCCAATAAGGTCTTGAAACAGAAGCACAAACCTTTCCATGGCAAAATTTCTACCTTATAACCAACGAAAGTAAGATGTTCTGCCTTGTGGAAGATGTGCCTGTTACTTAAGAACTATCGAACAGTGTGAACTAAGACACTAAATACAACAGGATGCAGCTTATAAAACGAAGAAACATAATGGCCTATGAATTAGCATATTGTGACACTGGCCAAGACACAAACTGATTAGGTTTCTTAAATTATGTTCAATTAAAACACTCCAAAAGGGGTTGCCACGCCAAGTACTCAGCAGATCTACCTTATTTATCACTCTCTTGCATATGTAAAACATACTTTTAGTTTTAAAGAATCTGAGTGAGGATGAGCGCTCTGTAGAAACCCACTGTGACTTACAGAATCCCAGATTTCCTAATCTTGTGTGACCAGAAAAATCCTTTGAAAGACAATTCCTGCAGTCATCTTCCAAGAATCACTGCTCGAGTCGTGCTAGAACAGAAGATAACTATCCGATTCAAAAATGTCTGGGAATATAGGAAGTGAACGGAAGTTGAGAGAAAAATTAGCCAACACAGGACATTAAAAACGGAAATGACGTAGGAAAAAGTATTCTTTCTGAAAAAGCAAAGACCAGCAGCCCATTCCCCACGGCACTGTTATGCCAAGTTAAATCGTGCACACATGAAAATTGAAAATATAAAAAGTAAAGTTTTAACTTACAAAAAATAAATTGTTATTAATATGTTTAAAATATTGGAAAGAAAAAATTTCTGGGCATAACATGGACAAAAGAAACTAGATGGAACTTTACAAATATCCCTAAACAAAACGTAAAACTCCAATGTCACAAAAATGAATAAGAGTGAAACAAATTTGTATCTGACTAAAACTACTTGCAATACATGTAATAGGGACAGAGTGCCCATAGTCAGTAGGGTAAGAAAACCAATAAATAAAATAGATACCAGAATAAATATGTAGTTCATTTAAAAAGAAATGTTAACAACAATTACATTCTGAAATGTTCTTCAGTTCTACTAACAATTAAGTAAATGCATATTTAAGTAGAGCTTTTCACTTTAGAATGTGTAAAGATTGGAAAATATTTAATAAGGTCTAATGTTAGTAAACGAAAGGTAGAAAATGTTACCCACTATTGTTTAAGTGTCGGTACACGTTTCTTACACACGATTCTACACTGTTAATTTCTTAAATATAATTACTCTTTGACCCAACATTTCTACTTCTAGAACTATAATTCTGAGAAAATATGCAAATAAAAATGATTACAATTGGCAATAGGACATATTCATTAAGGGATTAGGGTCTAAAAAATGATGGCATGGAATTTTTCTGTTTGGATGCATTAATAGTTTACAAATATTTACTAAATATAGTTTGTATCTAGCACTAGAAGTGTACATACATAAAAGTTTGCATTGGACCTTAGGTCTTGACTTCCCAAAGTATGGCACCTTAACATGATGAAGACCTCAAGCCCAAGAACATTTGGATGACCTTAGAAGCAAGGTCCCTCTGGCTTTCTCCTGACCTTTCTTAATTATTTTATATTATTATACATGAGCTACAGCATCAATAACACATTGAAAACATATTGCCTGGGGAGACGGTGACCATCTACACACCACTTCTGGCCACTTTTTCCTCCCTGTGACCCTGACCCTATGCCTCTCTTCCCTCAAACAACTCTCAGAGATTCCTCCCTTTCCTAGAAGTTCATCATACTTCCTACTCTTTTTCTATTGTTGGATCTTTTTATGAAATTATTTTTGAGAATTTCATAGGAGGGACATCTGTCAATAGCCAGTGTCTTGTTTTTGGTCTATTTCACTGAGTGTTATAGTCAAGTGGCCCCACATTTTCCTTCAAATGCTTCATATGGGTCTTTCTTTACGGCTGCATAGTATTCCACTGTGTGGCGACACATCTCCATTCCTCTGTTGATGGGCAAGTAGGTTGTTACCAGGCCTTAGCTATTATAAATTGTGCTTATATAAACATGGATATGCCTGTAACTTTATAATATGCTGACTTTATTTCTGAAGTTGCCTATGATACACATACACCTTTCATTAAACAGATGTGCAATGTTTTTTCTTGTAATCTGATTGTGTTAGCAGGAGTGTCAGCCATCGCTCTTCCAGTAAACGAGGAGAAAATAGCACAATCTTCTGTCCCTACAATGGGCAGAATGCTTGACTTGTGGAATCTCTATTGTGATTAAAAGAGAAAACTAAGCAAATGGCTAAGAAAAATTATCATAGAATGGAGTGATATGTAAGTAACAAGGTAGCTACTTTTACAGTGAATGGTTATAGGTAGCGTCCCTGAAAGAAGTGGGGCGCAGTGTGAAAATGATAGAGGAGGTGACTTGGATAGGGAGGTAATGAGTAGAGGATTCTGATTCACACTAAAAGGAAGGGAATCCACCAAAGCCATCTTTTTAGAACACTTCTTTTTGGTTTAAGAACCATTACCATAGCTGTTGCACTAAAAGTATATTTAGGGAAGCAACAGTAGAAATAGGGAACCCTATGTAAGGTCTCCTGCCATGGAATGAATGAATCACACTGAAATCCTGGGTTAGGGTTCTGGTATCTGATATAAAACAAAAAGCAATTTAGAGTACACCCAAACATCATAATATAACATTGATAGTGCTTTCCAATCAATCAGATGTAAAGGTAAGAGGAAGAGTTTTTAAAAGATCAATAATTTTGGCCTCGGGAACTGGGAAGATAATTGTGGTATCACCTTAGATGAAAACACTTCAGCAAATCTTGCCATAGACTTTGGGGCAGTTGTAAACAGTGATTCTGTTTTGACCAGTGTGCGTGACATGCCTACTCTGTGCTTAAGTGGAGATTATCAATCAGAAAAATGCACGTATGATGCTGAAGCATTAGGAGAGATCAGATCTGGAGAAAGATACGGTGCAATCACACAATAAACATTGAAAGCAAGAATCCGGAGTACATGGCCTGAGGATGGCGCCCAGGGATAAGTCGCTTGCCTTGCGTAAGTGAAGCTCTGAGCTTCACCAGAGCCTTGCTGGGGCAGCGGGTAGAGAGCAGGGACACAGACCACAACTGACTACCTAGGAAGCGAGAACAGAATTGAACCACAGGACAAATATTAGGGACTCCCTAAGTGTGTGTGTTGGTGGTGGTGGTGGGGGGGGGGACCCAACACTTAGTTCTGCTAATTTCCAATTCTGTGACTTACTCAAGTTATCATCTACTTATTTTGTCATCAAATAAGAATATTTCTCATAAGAACTACCAAGGTTGGATAGAGGATCAATGGAGACAATCATTAGTAATATAGCATAGCGTGACTTCCGATATAACACACTGAACACAAAGAGAACTTCCGAATCTTCTGTTTTAAGCTTCAGTGCGAACATGTTTTTATAGAAAGAGTGAATGCAACCTTTATTATTTCTGTTATAAAATTCCTTTTAACAATCAGTGACAACAATGTTAAGCACAAGTAGGGAGAAGAGAAAAGCAGACAATTCTAAGTTTGTATGAAATCAGAAGTTAAGAGTTAGAAAGCTATTTGAAGACACGACATCAGATATGCTTTGGTTCCAACTAAATATTTAAAGGAAATTATAAAGGAGTAAATCCAAACCCATTAAGAAAAGAAGAGTATCATATTGTAACTACAGGGTACATGATAGAATTATAGTCATTTGACATTAGAAATATTATAATTTGCCAGAAAAGAGGCCTCAATGTCAATTATTCCATGCCGATGTAACATTTAGTCCACAATAAAAATTTGCCACGGTACTCTAAAATTCGGATATGAGGTTTGTTTTCTAATTTCCAAGGAATTCTTTCTAAATTAAGCCAATCTTCCATTCATATCTTAAATTTTACTATGGCATGGACTATAGACAATAAAGCACTTACTGGCTTAAAAGAAAAAATATGTTACTGTATTTCTGTTATTTCATTAGGTTACTGCAGAGAATAAAAAAATTACACTAAACTTATTCTTCAAAATCTGCATGGTGTAAGGTAATTAAAAATCAAGATGGGATAGTCTAAATGATGCTCATGAGAGATGTATAACTAATTGCTTTCTGAATCAATATTTCAAACAAAATGATGTCAAGACAGAGGTGAATTTTCTAGAATGTTTAATTTGTTTCAATCTCTTAGAAAAGCATTGTTTTTCTTCCCTCCATTCAAGATAATGTCTCCCACTAACAAGAGTGACATAAGAATCAAAGAAAAGACAAAAACACCAGCTCTCTGTCATCACTTACATGCAGCTGTCAAACTCCCTCAACGGCAGCCGGCAATTTTGATATCACCCTTGTATTCTAGGGCACAGTCTGAAAATCGATTTTATTAAATTCAAAGCTTCACGCTTTTGCTGGGTATTAATTTTTTCTTCTTCTCCTCATACCTTCTTCTACTGAGTTCTTCCCACCCATCCATCCTTGTTTCTTTATTTGTATGCAAAATTGTATCAAAGCCTCTCAGTACATCCCCAACCCCCCACACACCGCAACCTAGGTAAAAACATTGCTAATGTTTATTGCCTTCCAGTTATTTTTGAGGATTCATAAATACCTTTCAGCTTAGATTTTTCTCTTATAAATGGATTTTGGACCAGTTAATACAGGTTTTAATGGGTTTCTGAGAATATTAGGGATTCAGTTCTCATTCTGTATTTTCAAAGTTATTCCACACAAATTTCTCATAAATATTAAAGCAAATGAACGCAGGATTTTGAATTTTGCATCACTGTGGATAACCAGGGTAATTTTTTTAAAGTGCTTTAAGAATTATTTGAGAGCTGTATATATTTGTCTATGAATTTATTCATATGGATTTTATGCTCCCCTCACATGAAGTAAAATTCCCATCTGTGCCATTCTACATGTTGATCATGAAGCTATCTTTTTCGATTAAAGGAGACAGCATCTTTCTGTAGGCCCATCTAATCACAGCATTCCATCAAAATAAGATTCCCATAAAGCTCCATTTCTGATCAAGGCCTGGAGAGATTTAGATCTGGAGCCTTCAAAGTGAGGACGACTGACTGTTGCAGCACACGGTGCTCTCACTTGACACATATACCCCGCCTTCTGCCACTCATCCACACATCCAAACGCATTTCCGTTTCTTTTCATTAGAGAAAGAGATGGGTAGAAAAGAAAATCATAGGTGAAATCCACTTTTGTAGAGTGAGTGTCAGGGAAGACAAACAGGCCGTTATTGAAATATCTCGAACCATTCACTCTTAGCCTCCTTGTTCATGGTCTCCTTGTTCATGTGTTACATATCTGAATTTGAAAAAAATTGGTTGCCTGAAGACTTATGCCATAAAATAATAGTCAAATCCTTAGAAAGTAGGAAGTGGAAGGCCTAGGGCTAGAGGTCAGATATGACAGATTTCAAACTCCAAACATTTTCAGCCTCTCTTCCCTGGGATGATTCCATTTGTAAATGGAACCATGGAGATTTCTTCTTCATTTGCCCAACTGTATAGGCCAAGCCTTTGCAAGATTTTGCACTGCTATCCACCAGAGAAGAGCCAATAATACTATCTGGAAGTAGTACTGATCACAACACTCTTCAGAGGTTTGTCTGGGTAGTGACTTCTTAAGAATCTCCTTCAAACTCAGGCATGAAAGTGCCAGTAGCTCGAGATTATCAACAGTTAGTCTCATGTGGAAATTGATGGGGTGGGGAGGGGGGGTGTTGAAAAGCTTAACTAGGAATGCAATGAAAAAACATTTCAGATACTTTGAGAACTGTGCATGAGGACTCACTGAGAGACAAAGTGTTGGGATTACATGTCATGAGGGCATTAGCAGTGGCCAATTGCCTTAGCCAAGATCCAGAAGACACAGACAAAGCCAAAATAAGTGAAGTGACTTGCATTCTTTGCTCCAACACTCTCTCCCTGCTTCCAGGCTGACATAGTAGAAATAAACATCATCCTTCATTATTTAAAATTCCTAACTTGGTAGGAGGGAGAAGAAAGTACAACAGATCCTAACATTTAAATAGCAAAAATAATCAGAGTATTGAGAAATGCCCAAATGTTAAGGAAAGAGAAAGATTCGGGTGATTACAGTTGATAATAGGAAAGGAAAAAATTAAACCTTGTCTTTATACTCATGAAACTTCTGCATATAGAAAACTGACATTATTATTTGAATCCCTGGACAAAGTCAGTGAAGTGGATGAAATATTTTCAGATGGAGAAATCGACATTTAGAGACGTGGTAGAACTTGACAAATTAAATGTTAGTAGGTGACAGAGCACAGATCCAAGTTCAACACTAATATGTAGGGGATTCAGGTTGGGTTGAAGCCCATCTAGCACTAGTCCGGGACAAACCGGTAGAAGCACACTCCACTGCCAGCTCACGCTAGGCGGCGTTGGAGAGGCACGTCTCCCGCCACCTTGCCCAGCGAGGGACTGCTGGTTGGCAAGCTGCATCCTCCCTCTTCTACTCCCTCCTCCTCCTGGGCAACCCCGCTAGTTAAGGCCTTGCTAATTGGCCCTAGGTAACTTCCTCATTATCCTTGTCTATTTAAGCCCCTGTACTTCCTAAATAAAGTGAGACTGCGATCACTGAAACACAGAGTGTGTACTCTGTCGTCCGACCCCTCCTCAGCTGTTCTGGAGGTCCCCGCGGGACAGAGACCCCTACACTACTAAACTCCAAAGACTGCTTCAAGATATTATACTTCATTGCATTAATACAGGATTACAACACAAACTCCATTTGTTCATTTTAATCTGTTTATATTACTATAATGTACTAACATGGAACCTTGAGAGAAGATATTTACATAAAATGTTCAATTAGAAAGTATGTATAACAAAGTGTGTACTATAATATCAACCATAACATCACTCACACACACATACACACACGTACATACATTGAACAAGGAAGTGTACAATTATGTCAAAATGTTTGACAATGGAAGGTAGAGCAGGAGTTAAGAGTTAGAAGTGACATTTTTTCATTTTGTTTCTTTACATCTTTTATAAATTTACTAAAAGGATCTTGAATGACTTTTTAATTGTTAAATAGAAAAATACAGGACTTCAGAAAGTTTACTGTCCCACTAGTCTTCTGTGTATTTTATGCATGTTATAAAAAACATAACACTATATTTATTTAGATCATTTGAAATTGTTAAAAGTAGACATGAAACTTCAAAGTTTAGATTTTTACAAAACTAGTAACTTCAGCCAGTAAGAAAAAATTACAGACTAAAAGTTTTATAACTTCCATTCTACCTCTTAAAATGCAATGTCACTGTTAACACCACACAGTGCCAGACATTGTTCACATATGTTCATTCCAGTTATTTTAGCTATTCAATACTCCTATGGTACTTAAAACAAAAAACAAAGTAAAACCAGAGGGGAGGGGAGGGGAGGGGAGGGAGAGGGACAAAGGAGAGTGGAAAAGCCCTTGTCACCTTGACAAGAAAGGTATGTGCACAAAATGCTCAACTCCATTGTGAACCTTAAATTTTGCACATATACATATCAATAAAATGGGGGAAAAAACTAGCCTGATGGCATAGAGATACTTGAAAGTTAAAGGAGGTGTAAACTCTATCAGTAGCTTTTCTAAATTCATCAAACACAAAAGCTGGACTTAGAAAATCTCTAATTTTACAAGATAGAATCAGCCTTCCATTAGCCATGCATGCACACAGATTTCATACACAGAATTACATGGAATCCATGCACACATGTCTCACACAGCAAAGCTGCTGTGCCTCTTGCAGCTGTCGGAAGCCACTGGAAAGCGATTACAAGTCAGAAAGCAACAAGAGGTACTGAAAGTCCTTCTGTTTCAACACAACATTTCTTTCTAGTGCCTCTCAAATTCACTCTTCCTCAAACAGGATTGTTGTTAAAGATGCTCCCATGAATAAGACACCTCTGAGGTCAGAGAAGCAATACAGCATCAACCATTTGGGCCGTCATCTTATTACAGAATTTCAAGACAGTTCTGCCAACACACAGGATAAAACATCTGGCAAAATCATTTTCATTAGAACACATCTATGCTGCAATACTTTAGGAAGGCAACAGGCCTTGAGAGCCACAGGTACGCTGACAGAGCCAGGATAAGGAGAGCCGAAGCAAAGCATCCCGAGAATGAAGGGAACGAATTAAGTTCTGGACCTTAAGCAGCTTCTCTCTGGCTTCTCGGGCACCTCTTTTATTCAATCATGCCACTGTTTCCCTTCCCACAAGGTGAGAAAGCAAAGATCAGCTTCCCCTTCTAGCACAGACTCAAAGAATAGTTTTCTGGTCCTTCTTTGAACAACTTGACATTGGGACAAATGGCGGGGAGTTCCAAAAACTATTAAGTTCTATACAATGGTGACAACAGTCTAATGTTTCATGGTATTATTTTAAGCTGTGGCCTCCTCAGTCCTAGATCTTACTTTATGCTTGTGCCTGCGAACAGTAGTTGTTCGAATTATGTTTCTTTGGGGAATTTTTTCTTCATTCACCATGCCACATTGTCCTTCACCTTGACAAAGTCTTTGCTCCATGCCATTTTATGGTTTCAGTAATGGTAGCATTTATTTTTTTCCTTCTACTAAAAAATTTCTAACCTAATTACACGACTTTATGAATAACTTCTCTGCTCAAAGATTGGAAACATAAATGCCAGCTACAGAAATGTGCTTGCCTATTTTTAAATTAATATAGTATCATTTTAATTTTGAATATTCAGTTTATTAATAGAAAATACAACACATTTTTCTCTTCCCTTTACTATAATAAATGGCCTTTGCCAAATTTCAGTTTTAACAAAGTGTTTGCAAAAACTAAAATCAGAGAACATTGCTAATTTAAAAGAGCACGTCAGAAAGATTTTGGTAACTGCAATATTAAATAAAAAAGAGATAGCTCATACATTATAAAACAGAGAAAATGAGGGCATTTGGAATCTTTATCCTACAAAGTCTCGTTCCAAATTCTACTTTATCCTACATATGATAAACATTAAGAAGAAATTGTATTAAAATTTTCGTGTACTGAAACCTAGAGGGAAAAATATGAAGACGCTCAACAGGATGAAAAGTTGGCAGTAAAAGTGTTACAACAGGATATAGTAAGTGTATGTAACTAAATTTTTCAGACACTGAACTCTAGTATTGGCCACCAAATAATAAAAACTAATGTGTATGCATCTGACAGTTTTTAACAGTTCAGCGGGCTGTCATAAAAAAGACAATGTAAAGCTGGTTGACCTAGTAGGATGACAATTTTTTCTACATGATTAAAGAAACAAATACCCACTAAACATAAAATATTTTGGAGAACAGCTGGGTAACTTTATAGGCCTCGGTAACTCACATCTTTTAACACGAAGATTTAGTGCCTGGGGTCTTATAAAAAAACGATGAATAGGCAAAATACACAAGAGCGAGAATGGCCCAGTCCTGCAGCAGATCAGGCACTCACCCATAAAGCACTTTATGACCCATGTAAGCAGCACAGGCTCATTCGGGGCTTGCATTTTAGCTAATGGCCACTAGCTGAGACCTTTAAGATTTGCTGATACCCTGAGTGTGAAACCTTAAAAAGTGAGCTAGATTTGTGTATTATTTTCAAAAATTAAATTATTGCTTATGAAATCATTTATTTCATCCATTGCCTAATTCCTCAAACTTTTTTGTTTCCTAGCCATCTTTTCACAAGGAAGCAAAAACCAAATTAAAGATGTTTAGTTCTCCTCTTTCCCTGTGAAAGTAATTCCAACTTGGGGTCATATTAAATTTCCTGATGGATGATTTCTAAAAAGTTGTGTGCTCGTTCCTGCCTTATTTTATAACCATCTGCTTTCCTCACAAATATTTTCCTTCTCCTGCAGGACAGGCCTTTTGGCATAGATTTGGCATAAGAAGAGAGACATTCTCTAGCCCTTGATGAAGGAATCATTTCAGTTCCCAGCTCAATGTTACCTACATTTTTAAAAGAATTTCAATATTGAAAAGTCTAGAGAAAAAAAATCATTGTCATCTGGTATAATATTTCCATACACGCAAGGTAGTAATAACAATAACACAAGATGTTTTAGCATTAATTTAGTTCACAAAGGGCTGGCTGATTTCACAATAAAGGATATTTTTATGTGTACCTGAAAAATAAGACGCTGAGGGAAAAAAAAAGTAGAGCGATGACAGAATTACTGCCCATACAATGGAAAGCTAGGGGACAGGAATTTAAGTACCAAAATACCTCCGGACCACCCACTACCCTATCCATACACCAAGAATAAAGCCGTCTCTGAGGAAGGCACAAAGCCCGTTCATAGTCGTGAGCTAAGCAGAGAAGTTTGTTGGAGTGACCTAAATTTGAACTTAAAGAAGATAAAAAGAAGAGCTGTGATAGCTACATTGAATCATCGCAACTCAAGAGAACATTGCTTTACAAAAGCATTATCAAGGTCGGATTTCCTGAAGAGGTTTTATAACCCTGGGGACACAGAGTGACCTCCAGACCAAAGGCTGATTTCTTACTGGTTAGCTGCTTAACACAATATGGTTGCAGAAATTAAAAAAGAAACAAAGTAGAAGAGGAAGCAAGTGAGAGAAACGCCAGTGTGTGAAAGGCAAGGAGCATATGAGGAAACTGGAAGTGCCAGGAGGGGGGAATAGGGTGAGAGATGCCATACGGAGCAGCCCCGGTGGGAGAGGGAGACCTAGCAAGTGTGATGAAATTGAAGACTTTGCCTTAACATAAATTAAGAAGAATGCCATCTTTACTCAGTTCTACATATCGACATGATTTAATCTCATTATTTAAGAAAAAGAAATGTCAAAAGCCATTTCTCTCATTTTTAGCTGCTCTCATTTCTTCATTTCTTTTTTATACTATCAGTCTGTAATTAGGAAATTTTAGTGGGAAGGGCAGGAGGGTGCAGAAGGGTCAAAAAGGGAGAAGGAAGCATTTCTAATTTTGACACAATATATGTGCACAAAATACACAAGTTCAACTTAAAAATTATGCATGATACATATGCATATCAATGAAATGGGGAAAATAATTGAGAAAATCTCTATTTGTATTGATAATGTCTTAATTCTTTAAGGAGACATGCAATTAAAATCCAAATTTCTTTTATCCACATGTGTACTTGCAAAAAAAAAAGTGTGTATTTCCTAATGCAACAGGAACCCTGTTTTCATAAAAATTTAATTCAGAGTATGATATTTTTCTTTCTGTTTATTCCCTCCCCTACTCATTTCAGGTAAAATCAAAGAATAAATGCTTGCCCTTTGGTGCCACTTACTTGATGGGTTGTAGCTCTGTGTTGGGTTTAACTTTATCTTCATTACCAAAGCTAATGCAAGCAGTTCTGAGTTCCTGGGCTCAGAGAGGTCAGTACTGTGATCTGAAAACGCGACGTGATTTTTATCAACTACCCATTCTCCAGACTTCCACTTCATGAAAAGACATGGGTCAATTCATCACATCAGAAGATTTTTCTGAGTGACTCTCTAAAGTTAAGTTCTATTCAAGAATGAATTAAGTGAAGATATATTTGACTTTGTAGCCTACATCTTAGGTGATTCTAAATCCAAGCATATTTCAGAAACACTGCGGTAGGAAGAAATCCATATGGTATAAATCTCAGGTGATTTTGATTTTCTATTTTGAGAGCATGATACATGACAGGAAGGGGGGATATTCTGCCATGGAAACCATTGGCAATAGATTTGTGAAACTTACATTAAGAATTTTTTTAAGTATGCATCAAACTGTCGTTTGTTTGCCTTCAAGAAATCTTTAAAGCAGCCATACAGTATCCTGCAGGAATAAGCAGACTTGAGAAAAATTTGCAACCCTGATTGCTTATTAAAGGAACTAGTAACCAAATGTTTCCTCCAGACACCAGCGAACAGCCCATGTTTGGCATGTGACATGTAATGTAATCATTTGTATTAGATTCTGTGGCTAGTGCTGTGTAGACTTGCAGTGATAAGATCTAATGATTCACTTCCGTAGCCTTTAGTCCAATGGAACTTACCAATTCATTATTGTATGGCCTCTGCCATAGAAACCCATTGAACAATACAAATAGAAAGTTGTTTCACGGTTTGTAAAATATGCAACAGAAAAAGATAAAAGACTTAAGAAAAGGTGCTTTTCAAGTGGCATCTCATGTAGCATAAAGAAATAAAAAATCTTGGAATAACCTGAGAGTTGATTAAAATGTTTTCTAAATTCCTCAAGAATTATAAGCTACTCTCTGAAGCTTTTAATTTTGAGATTGGCAGCTTAGAGCTAATTGGCTTAATTCTTCTTAAAGTTCACCACCTGTAATTAATGAACTAAAAACTGGAAGCATGAAGATTTTCAGGCCTGAGGTTTATAATCCTTTCGATTTAAATGACTTGACCTCTCTCCTTTCATTCTCTATAAACATCACATTCCTGTAAAACTAGATGTTTTGCCACTCACTCTATTGATTAGCTGTGAATCCCGGTAAATAGTTGAGATGTTACATTCTTCAGTACTTTAAGCCTCTTGACCCATTATTTTTAATTTCCTACATAAAACTGGCATCTCTTCAACAAACCATAAAAATCTCATCTTACCTTCCTATGGTCCTCCTGTAAGTATTGAGGAAGGCCTGCTATCTTCATATCCTCAAAAAACATTATTTGTTACATCTGACACTGACCTAGAGACTGAAATACAGCCTTGAGTACAAGGAACTCTCTTTAGTTTTACAACATAAATAATCTTATAATACATATTGAAAGTTTAGTAGAAAAAAAAAACCTGAGGCTAACTGCTTAATTTCTGGATACCAAGACAGTCTCACTTTGTACCCATCAGCTCTGTAGCATTTCTGTGAAAGTCGCTGACTATCCATCCCAAAGTATTTCATACACCAAGTCAAACTAAATCGTTAGGACCACCACCATTCCACATAAAGACATATCAAAACAAACTTCAATGGTGACTTTATATTTTATTGAAAAGGAGACAGAAAAGTGTCCCCAGCAATGAACATTGTCATGGTCTAAAATGATGCTTGATATAAAAGAAATAGCATACTAGGAATTTTCACAATGCTTAACAATTGGAAGGTATATGTGATTGACCATTATCATTGTGGATCAGCTAGAATTATTTTTTCTAGTTCCTCCAATTTTTCAAATAATTCACAATGATGATGGATCACTTTTGAAAAACTTTTGTGACACTTCTAAGTATAAACGCAAAGGAACTAAATCAGCACGTAGAAAACATTTTGCACACCATGTTCGCTGATGCGCTATGCACAACGTTAAAGACAGACGCAACCTCAGCACTAAACAACTGATGAGTGAATGGAGAGAATACGATGCCTACACCCTCTGAAATACTGTTCAGGCAAAAAGAAAGGAAAAGAAAAAAATCTGAATTCTTATTTTACGTAACAAAATGCAAAGAACTCAAGACACTTATGTTTGAAAAAAATGTACCACATGATCTCATTTGTGCGAAATCTACAAGAGTTGATTTTAAAGATTGTCAGAGCAACATGATCATTACCATTGACTGTGAAGATAGTAGGGGCAGGGATGAGTGAAGAAAGATTCATCAGTGAGTAAAAGCTACAGTTAGGAGCCAGAAACTTGAGTGCGCATAGTAACGTAACCATAGGAAATAAAGATGTACTTTATGTTATGAAGAACTCAGAGAGAGCATTATGAAAGTTTCTACTGTAATAATGTCTGAGGAGTTAGATAGGTTTAAACTAAATTACATATTACATAATACAAGCATATTTTTGAAATATCATGTATTATCCTATTAATAAGTATAAGTTTATATTAAGTAAACATAAATATAATTTTAACTTCTTAAAAATTTCATAGAGGGATAAATATCATTGAAAGGCTGTCAATTCCCAAGTTCTAAATGGAATTTTCCAGTTAAACCACTTTTCAGAACCAAAGAGAAAAATAGGATTTTTCTAATTTTACTTCTGAAATTTAGATGATTTTAAAAAGTGTATTTATATAAAGATAATATGTCTTCAGTAAAGAATTATTAAAGAGAATGAAAAATTTGAGCTCAATCTAAACAACTTATTCAGCAAGAACCTGTCTCAAAATATAAATGAATTAATAAATAAATACTATAAAATAGCCTGAGGATGTAGCTGAATATAACAGTTCTGAATTTAATCCCTGGTAGTTAAGGTAGAGTGGGAGAGAGAAGTAAGCAGCAGCAGGAAGAGAAGAACAGGAAGAGTGACAGAGAGAGAAGCAGAATGAAAACACAGGAAGAAGAAAAAAATGTGATAGTTCCATCAGTGAGAAAAAAATTCCCATGCCTAGGTGTTTGATTTTCTTTGTATTTTTACCTTATTTTCTGCAATTATAGTCATACTGTAGATGCAATTTTACATTTGTATTTTTCTATATAGTATTATTATTTAGGATAACTAAAATCAATTGTGCAATAAGTACACAATCTAGAATTAGCGTAAAATGAAACAGAGCACCTAGAAAATAATCTGAATGCTGTTTTGAATCCAATGATAGCTGCTGCATAAAAATATTACATTATTAGTTTGGAGGAGGATATTTTTACAGAACATTTTTTGACAATGGAGCAGTCAATGTCTTAAGAAAGAATCAACTAAGTAAGAAAAATTTAAAAAACAATTATACCGAAAGAAAACTGGCCATGTTTCTGCTGTCTACAGCTTTCTGGGTGGACACTTACGGTATTTCTTTCATGTATATGCTTTTACTCAAATTTGTAAGTATATTTGTCACTTTCCCTTCTATTCTAGGAACAAAATACCTGACACACCAACTCAGAGGAGCAGAATTTTATTTTTGACTCATGGTTTGAGAGATTGCAGTCCCTACTCGGCTGTCCCCAAGATAGAAGTGGTACAGCAGAAGGCATAGTGAAGCATAAGTACCACCCCATGGTGGCCAGGAAGCTACGAGAGGGAACCACCCCGCTGGGCACAAGAGTTCACTCTCCCAGGTCACTCTCCCAGTGACCTGCCCATGCCAATCAGGCCCACTTCCTCACGGAACACACAGCTATGAACTAGTAAATTAGTGCACTAACTCACTGTAAGTAGAACAACCTCATGATCCAACTTCTTTCCAAAAGGCCCACTCTGAACACATGTAAACAGAACGTCAGGGTCATTTTTGATCTGAAACACGTCACTGAGCATGGACACCACCACTCTTGGAAGGAGAAAAAAGAAAGAGAAGAAAGGAGAGAGAGAGAGAGACAGAAGAGTGGTGGAGAGTATGAAGGAAAGAGATTGGGTTTCTGACTGGTTTAGTAGCAAAGTAATTTAGTTTTCTGTACCAAAGCTAAACGAGTGGGCTCCACTTCCACTGGAATATAACAATACATATGGGTCAGTAACTATTGTGCTGATTTGTTAAAATACAGATTCCTGGGCTCTTCCCAACAATTAATGCTGAGTTAATCTGAAGTAAAACCAATACCACTTTTATGAATACTTGTGTTGATACTCAAAACAGGTGGCACACGACTAGTTTTTTTTTTTTTAATTTTCAATACTAGAGCATAACTTCCTATTAAACAAATTGTATCAACTATGAGTATAAACTATTTGAGAGAGCTTGACCAGCTAATCACAAGATTTAAAATCAAAATTGAGAGCGACACAAAACATCTATATTCAATTTTAAGTGAAGATTTTGCAATGGCACACACTAACCAGGAGAAGAGGGAGAAGAAAGGTGGAGGGAAGAAAGAAAGGAGAAAAGGAAGAAAAGGTGGAAAAGTCTAAGAATCCTTACACGGATACAGCATACATAAGTGGCTGATAAGGTTTAACGTTCTTTACAGTCAAGCTTTTCAGACAATATGGATCATTAGCCCAGGGACCTTAAAAATGTGCTATATTAATAATATCCAGCTATATCTTCTTACATTTGAGCATATATGTTTTGCAGATATATTTTGAGTAGCTTGTCACATATAATTATGACTGCAGAATTTCATCATCTGTAGAACTAATGGAGACATTATGGAAAATTCTGACCATTGGCATCGTATTTCCTCTGTGTATATCTCTGGCAAGGAAGTTAACATCAACCGAAGGGAGTTGAGGAGAGTGAAAGACAAAAATGAGAAGAGACAGAGTGTCTATGGGCACAAAAACAAACTATATCAAGGATGATGTGCTCAAGAAAATATAAATGACTGTATTCGACTTAAAAATAATAGGAAACATGAATAAACAATAAATGTGGGTAAAACTGAAAGTTTCATTTAAAACTACCTTTCTTAAAAATGTCAATTAGAGGTTATCTATGCCGGCACTCACTGGTCTGAAAGGAGGGGGTAATTATACTAAGGGTAATTATACAAAAGAGACCTTCATACTTTAATATGTATGTTTAATGACATCATTTACCTGAGTTGTTCATTTAGTTCATTATTCTATAGTATTAAAAATTGTTAATACGTCGTTATGATCATGGAGAGACAAGCAGGTGAGTCATCTCATCCCTTATTCTAATATTAGTGCACCCAGTGAATATTCGGGCGCCTTCTCCTCGTTCAATTAAAGCATCTTATATAATTTTCACTCATCAGATTGCATCAGGTAATTTGAATACTGTCACAAATCATTTAACCTCTTATAGATTTATTTCATATAAATATGCTTAATATTTAACATACAGTCCTTAAGACATTTCACATTAGTGATTTGCTTTCCTAAAACTTTTCTCTCTTACAACGTGTCAGAAATCAGTAGGCCAGCTTGTACTCTGACTTACAATTAATTATTCTGGTTAAACTTTAAAATGTAAGGAAAATTCTAAAATTGTCTAATACTTTTGAATTTAAAACTCTGAAGAGATATGACAGGGTGAAATATGACTTCTATTAAGATTTTATAAAAATTAATCTTAACTTCTAAAAAAGATTAATATAAGCCCACTTCTAGAGATCTTGAATGGCAGTATAACTTAGAGAGGACAAAATGTTCAGCAGAATAGAAATAAAATAGTGTCACTATAATTATAACTATTCGGCAACAGAAGGAAGAGATAACACAACAAATTCTCTAAAAATATTTCCATGTTTTTACTTGTTTTGCTTTAGTGTGATGGACAGTGAGGATAATTAAGTTATTGCAGTCTAAATAAACACAAAAGTAACACAAACCTTAAGACTGTCATATAAGCAAAGTAAAAGACAAATAGAAAAAAATTTTCTTAGACTAAGGTAAAGGGTAATGAACAGTTATCCTGCTTACCTGTTAAGAGGCTGAACGTAAGAAGAGAGAGTGTTTGGCCCACGGCTTGGAGCAGGTGATTAAAGGCTACCAGAATGCAGTTACTTTTTTCTTGACAGGATATCAAAAGGCATAATCGTTGCACTCAGGAATAGAACAGATACAGTTAAAAGGAAATTGGATCTCAAGATGAGGAAAACGATATGAGATAATCTCTGGTCCCTTAGAGACGACTTCAAAGGGGACAAGAAATTTTTGAAAATGAGACTGCTATCCCACTCTTGGTTATCTTTGAGAAGTCAAGTGAGAAGCTTTCCACAGGAAAATGTTCGTTACTTCAAAATGTAGATGCCAGGCCTACCAATTTGCTTAACATGCAGTTTTTTAAGTTCCAGAATCATTCCCGAGTGTTTAGAACAGTCTGTGATAAACGTTCGGGGCATGTGCATATATACTACAAATTAAGAAACAGAATTTTTTAGATGTTCTACTGGCATATCAAGGCAATGCTGTAGACAATATACTATATTTCAAAATGAAAATCTGATAATATCTCCAATATCCTTGTTTACACAGCGAGGAAACATGAGCCTAATAAAGGCAGCGTTTGTCACAGCTTCCGCCTTCCTCCCAAGCCAACGGCTAGAAAAGACTCTAATCATGTTCCCTGCAGTGCTGCTGCGGACTGTATCTTGATCAACAGTTATATTGCGTGACATATGAAGAACCTGTGACAGTAAGTTTACCAAATTTACGTAGGACATGGTAGGAATCTGAATTGATTAAATTATTGGAAAGTAATATATGAACAAAAGGCTAGAGTAACGGGATTATATTTTAAAAAGAAAATCTAGATACATGTAAAATCTTGTATTTGGGTTTATAAAAATAATTAACCCAATAGATGACAGAAAAATATCAGGAAACTTGATTTAAGAGCAGTTAGGGTAAAACCCAGGAGAATTAGCCAACTATTACTTTATCAAAACAAATGGAAAAAGTATTAGGAAGTATCAGGTTGAGAACTATCTGTGCTCCACAGGCCTCACAGTGAACTATATCTTTAGGCCATTTTACTTTTGATTGTACTGTTGCTAAATTGTCTAGGCTGAGCTCAAACTTGAAATCTTCCTGCTTCAGCCTCCCCATATGGAAGGACTGCAGGCTTGCACCACCAGATCCAACTGGCAGAACATTTCGTAAGAGACTAAAGTCTGGCCAAAGAAGAAAGCAGGGAAAAGCAGTGCAGAGGCGGGAGGATTTGAAAACTATGTCGAGTAACAACAAAAGAAACTGATAAAAGTTTACTCTACAAGGAGGAGACACAGAAGAACAAGAAGGCTGTCACCTAGTACTGTGAGGAGGTGGAAATTGGAAGACCAGATGTACTCTATAAACAGCAAGCTGACCTCTGCTGGGAGGATGAATGAAAATAACAGAAGGGCATTTTAGGATTTATGGTGTTTGGTTGGTTGGTTGGTTGTTTTCCTGAGACAGGGCCTCACTTTATAGTCCAGGCTGGTTCTGAACTCACTATGTACACCAGGCTGACTTGGAGTTCACAGCAATCCTCTTGCCTCAGCTTCAAGAATGCCGGGATGATAGGCATGCCACACCAAGCCCAGCTTATGTGGTGCTGAGGAAATGAACCTAGGGCCTGGTTCTTGCTACCCAAGCACTGTAAACACAGGGTTATTCCTCTAGCCCCTTTAGCATTTAAATTAATTCAACGGTTAATGTTTTTCAAAAATGACATTTTAAAAACTCCCATCTCAAACAGTATCTATATGCTCAATATTTGAGAACTTGTAAAAGACATACTTGCCCTTGGTTCATCCGCTTATCTAACAGATGAATAGAGCTTCTACTATGAAGCAGAGATTCTTCTAAGTGCTGGGGACACCATGTGGAGCAGAAAATGAAATGTGTTCATAAAATACAAGAATGTAAGTATAATAAAGTTATGTTATGAAATAAAAATTTAGTGTTAAATAAAATGTAATATTCTTTTGTCATAAATTTTCAACTCTGGAGAAAACAGAAACAATCAACAGTATTTATAAGTGCTAGGGAAAAATCATAATTAGTAGAGTACAACCAAGAGTAGGAGAATACTTTGGATGAGAAAATTGTTCAAACAAGTCTTCTCTGAGATAACAGCTGACAACTAAGTTGAGTGCTTAATGACAAAGCAGAACCCACAGGAGCTAGAGGAAAAGAACTTCACTTGTGAAAGAACAGTAAGGACCCAGGCCCTGAGGCTTGTGCAAAATTTCAGGATGAAAGGAAACCCACTAGAGAGACAGAAACGTGAGTTCTACTGAGATGATTATGTCATGCCTTCATCCTATGCTCTTGAGTGAAAATATTTCAGTGTCTAATGTATTTATTAAAGAAACCTAGATACAGAAGAATTCACTGGTATAAATGTTAAAAAACCGGCAAATAAAAATAATATATACATAGTAATACCTCATTGTCCATAGGAAATTGTTTCTAGGATTCCCAAGGATATTAAAGCCCATGGATGCTCAAGTCCATGGCATGATATTTGCACATAACCACCACATTCTCCTATATATCTTGAGTCAATTCTATATTATATATGGCACCTATTATAATAGAAATCCTATGCATCTATATGAGTGTATGTATATATATATATATATATATATATATATATATATATAATCAGTGCTTGACTGAATATGAAGATAAAAAACTGTGGCTATGTATGGAGGACTGATTATGTTTTGGTATATGATATTCTGTCTTGAAATATGTGGGGATGTGGCTAATTAAACTAACGTATTATCTCATATACATAAAATTCTTTTGGTAGTGGAACATGGAAACAATTGACACTCTTAGCAATCCATTGTTACTAACTACAGTCATGATGTTTGGCAAGAGATGTCTTGAACTTTTTCATCTTGTCTAATTAAAATTTTGTGTCCTTTAACTAATGCCTCTCTAGTTCTCCCCCTGCCCTCACCCCAGTCCTCTGATAGCCTGAGTTCTATTCTCTGCTTGGACTAATTCATTTTTTAAAAGTCTACACATTAAAAAAGATCATAAGATATTTTTCTTTCTGTGAGTAGCAAGTTCTGGATTCTACAGAAAAATTACATGTCATTTAAAAAACAATAGAGGGTATTAATCTCATCTTTTCACTGGTTTTCTCTAAGTTAGAGCAAATCTGATATGCATATATTGATTATGATCATAAATATTTTCTCCAAAATTTATTTTCAAAATGGATGACAATTGTTTTCTAATACCACTGCTCCCAGCCTGGGTCCATGGAACAATACAGAAAACTGGTAACCTCTAGCTTCTCTCCTCACTGTGTCAGTGACAAGGATGTTAACCAGGTAGCAGTCAGAGCTCCTGATTTCTTCATTAGGAAAAAGAAAGGATTATAACAGCTTCCTAACAAACGTGAACTAAGTGACATTTAAGATTCTTAAATCATCAGAAGGAAAAAAAAAAAGGACTCTTAGTTCAAATTTTACCAATATATTTCATTGGAAGGAAATCTGAAATGCTCTACAATTGGCAGAGGATTTGAATCTCAGAGCAGAATTCCAACAAGGAAGAAAGAAACCACATCAAACTGGTACAACGGAAACGTTGGAAGGGAAGGAAGAAGCAAGTGACAGCTCACTGGGCAATGAGGATGAGAGACGGCTGGGGCCAGGAACCATCAAGTGGCAAAGAAGTTGTTTCATAAAAAGAGAGAAAGTGAAATAAAATGGTAGCAAAACATAACTAAAGAGACACACACCGGCAAAGGATCTCGAAACACTTCCTCGTTTTAATAAAAGACAGAAATTATGCTGAATATATTCTGCCATAGTTTTTTATCTCTAAACACAGAAAACATATGAATTTGAAGTTTTACTCATTTTTATTATTAGAATGATTTTACTAGTAATTTTTTCCAAAAAGTATTATAATGTTGCAAATACATCGACTATGACAATAGCTTATGACACTTTTGGCAAAAAAAAAAAAGCTTATTTCACAGAAAACAGGATAACAATACAGTTTACAAAAGGACTTCGTAAATCTCCAGTCTCCAAACCAAATAATAATAATAATAATAATAATAATAATAATAATAAATTAAAGCATGCTCAGAGACAGCCAAATGCATAAGCCAATGAGAGATCAACACTTTGGAGGGTGCAGCAGTCTTAATAGGCTGAAGGCAGACAAGACACCAAAATGCAGCAAGTTGCCGAAAGTCAGCTAGTAAAGATTGATGGCTTACTTTAGGTAGCTTGGGTTTACCTGAAACTAAAGACTGTGCACACTCTATATCCTCTACACATGTACCCGGAGACCTTGGTGGAATTCAATTAAATCAGAAAGGAATCCGCTACCCCAAATTTACTGCCCCTCGCTCACTCTCCACTCACTCCATGAAATTATCTCATTATATCATTTAAGAGTCTCTCTTTGGTTCAAACTTTTCCAACTTTTAAAACTGGGATAAACGTATTATCCTAGAAAAGCCTAACTTGCAAAATTCATCATTAACTTGGTCCCATATGACATGAGTAAAAATTAAATACAGGGCAGTTGTGGTGAAAGCCTGGGCGAAGGTGTCAGGAAGTGACAGGGGGGCAGAATCCAGAGGTCAGGCACTCGGTGCCAAGGCTCCAGGACGAGTTAGTCTGAATGAAGCGCTCGGTCTTCTTCATACGCTGTATAAAGATCTCAAACGTGACTGGGACCCAACACGAAGGAAAGATGCTGAAAGGAGGGATGAGTTTGTAAACATATGACTTCTTCAGTGTCATAATTATTTTCCAGGCACAGTCATTGTGGTCCCAGACCCAAATAAATGAATAATTTTGAGTTGGGTGTAAAATTGTTATCCGTCTGAACTGACAATGGATTGAAACTATGTGAATGACTATGAAGACAATCGCAAGTTTTTAAATGTACAGCACATCATGTGTCATTAAGGGCAGGACCAAGATTATTCAATATACTGACTCATTCACGTATATGTCATGATTTGGGGACCAAAGGAGAGCATTTGTACAGTTCCTTCTTAAGTTTTGAGCTGGTTTTTATAAAAAAATATTCCTTTTAAAATAAAGAAAGAAAAGCAAAAGAGTAGAGAGCCTGTGACGCTGTGAATAGCTGAGGAGAGAAGGGGAGGCCCTGGGAAAAGGCACATCAAGTACAAGGACAGAAAGACAACAACCAGAGGCAGAAGAAGTGTGTGCAGAAACTCAGAAACTCGTCGGGAGGGTTGTTGAGCAGGCTGATCACGTGCAAAGGCCAAGTGTGCAACATCTCTGCAGATTTCTCAACTCCTCCCCAGATATTGGGCTTTTCTCTAACACCCACCTTTATTTACTGGCCTCTGAGTTTTTACCCTGTGCAACAAAGTACGGGCTCAGAATAGTAAAGATATGAGAAAGGATGACGACTACAGTTTGAATAATTAGACTGTAAAATAATTAACCTTAAAAATCTATGTGGGTTAGTTAGGGTGAGGGTTGGGGGTAGTAAGGTGGGTTTCTCAAAAGGACTATTGACATCCATAATGAAGAACCTTGCAAGGGTTATTACCTTTGTAAAGGCGACTGAGGCATGAGTGGGAAAATTGGATTCCCAGTTCTGTAATTCTGTGAAGGGTTCGATAAGCATGTTTTTAAGTGACTTTCCAGCTTTCTCAGAATAATTTCTTAAACCTAATTACATCACTTTTAATTTGAATATGCAAGTTCATTTTCTGCGCATCTTGGGAAAAACCACATGTACAAAAAAAAAAAATCTGTTCAGCTCCAGATATTACAGCTCACTACAGCGATGAATTTTATATATAATCCACATCACATGGTTAAATTTTTAAAACTGAAAGTGTGAAACAATGTTTCAATTACTTTACACGTTAGAAGCACAACATCTCATAATTCATCATCCCATTTTCCCAGTCCACAAATGAGACATTAAAAAAAAAAATGCATGGTATCTTTTTTCTTGGAGTTAAAAAAATTCCCCTTGTACAACTCAAAAAAAAAAAAAACTTCTAATGGCATACATTAGCACTGTTGCTAATCACAACTACCAGACTTTTAAGGACATGCAGAATTATTGTGTGTTTAAACAAACCTAATATGCTCCAGAGGGCTTCCCAAGCACTTTATGTCAATAGGTCTTTGTTGCTTCCTCTCATACATATATGATTTGTCTTTCTTCTTTCTCTCTCTCTCTCTCTCTCTCTCTCTCTCTCTCTCCCTCCCTCCCTCCCTCCCTCCCTCCCTCCCTCCTGTTTTCCACTTAAAATTTTATACCAAGACATCTCCCTGTTTGTTATAAAATTTGTGGAGTTTATTTTTAACTCTTGCATTTGTACTCTATCATTTTTATAGCCCACAAGTCTATCCTGTATAACAAAGGCTGGCATCTGAGACTGCATCCAGTTGGACAGATACTTCATTCAGTCACTGACAGTTCCTTCTGGTTATTCTAGCACAATTGGAAGATTAGAATATTTTAGTCATAGGATATTTTTCTTTTCTTATTTTTGGTACTGAAGACCCAATCCAGGGTTGCACACAGAGATACAATCCAAGCCCACTTTGTAGCTTTCATTTTGAGACAGTGTATCAGTAAGTTGCTGAGTTGTCCAGATAGGGCTTTAGGTTGGAATCTTCTTTCTTGGCTTTGCAAGGAGGGATATACTTTTACTGGAGAAAGATTTGCAAGCCTTAAAAAATAATATTTACCACATATAGTTTGTAATGCCACGAGTAACCTAATATTTGTTCTTTTAGTATGTTGTTCTTGCTACTGAGATTCATTCAGTGACAATAACAAAAATAAGTAAGAAAAAAATAAACTTGGGAAGGAATATCCACAGTGATTTACATATAAAATATATCTTATAGCCACACAACTTTTAATCTGGGATCAGTACTATAAGACAGGTGAAATTAGCCATATTTAGGGGGAATTCATGTGACTTCAACTATTATAATAGAGCTAATCATTAAAAATGCACAATAGGAAAAATAATGGTTTCACTGCTAACACATTCATAAGAAATGTCATTTTCACCCAGAATTTATTAATTTCAATTGCAGCTTCCACTGAGGACTATGGAAATTTAGGAAGGAATTTAGTCTAGCTTGGTGTAAAGAGGTTGAGACTCATCTCTTTAAATAACTCCTGGACTCCGTACTAGACAATGACCATGTTCAATCAAAGTAAAGGAAATTTTTAAAGAAGTATTCCAGAAAGAAAGAAGGGCTGGCCCAGAATTTGAAGATAATATAATACTCTCGGAGAACAGTGTTGGTCAACATTTGTGGAATTTAGAATTATGAATTCAATTTCCGAGTAGGCAATAGAATTGAAAATATGGCCAATGATCTGGTAGCAAAGCCCAGGGCTATTATTTTAAGAGATTAAGACCCTACTGTAGATTAGGGGAAATCATACTATAAACAGACATACAAATGACACAGATCACACTGGTGAGAAAATAAGTCATAGAAGGATCAGATTAAAGACAAACACTAATGTAGATACGCCAGACAACAGATTCAAGGTGGTGGGGGCACAACTGAGGTATGAACACAGCGGTGAGCAAGAGAGGACACGGTGCGTGTTTGCAAAGAAAAGGCAACACAGTGTACTGACTCACCATACAGTGATGCAGGGTGGTCCCTGGGTGTGCAGCTAGAGGCATGGGGTGCTATTAGCTTAAGGAGAATAGGCAAAGAAGCCTTATACTACGTGCCTAGCCTTTACAATGTAGAAGCTCAGGACCAAGTTGGATTTCTTCACACAAATCTTATGGAAAGAAGTCCTGTCTAATTTAAGGGCCAGTTATGTAAGGTGGCCAAATGATGTGTCCAATCGACCCTGTAGGAAATGTGTTGAATAATACCGAAGCTAAAAGCAGGAAAGGCCAGCAAACTTAGGCAAAGTGAAGCTAATGTGCCACCTGGTTGTGAGCATGGTGAAAGCCAGCCAGAAAGGTGCGGATTATAGAGGCCACAGAGAGTGATTCAGCACAGAGCACACAGTGACTAAATCATGACTGAAGCAGCTACCTACAGAAAGTACCAAGTGGGACATCTTCCTTTTCAGTGTGTTGTTTCGGAAGTCACAAGGAAAACCTTTAAAGTGGAAGGTGGGGTATGTCCATACAGGGCAACAGATGTGTATTAATAGTAAGAAAGGACTGACTAGTGTTAGGAATACATGATAAATAAATCATATATTCCCCAGTCAGAGGGTGAGTTCCATACCCCGCGCTGACCTCAAAGGGGCCCGAAGTCTCCTGTTCTCGGTTTTGAAGGAGAGAAAGGAGCAAGCTCTCAAGGGGAGGAGAGAGGGAACAGAGAGGAAGTAGGAACTAAAGCAGAGAGAAGAGGGGCAGACAAGTCCAGAGCAAAGGCAGAGGAACCTGCATTCCCTGGGGAAAATATCAGAGAAGAAAAGATTGATGTGTGCTAAGGCGGCTACACTTTTGTGTTAGTCCCTTGGAATTCGCTTTGCAACTGTCGCTGTGCGCCGTCCAGTGAACACAGACGCGAAGCTCCAGCGTTCTGTTTTCTTGCACTGAAGTGTTTCAGCTCTGAAGGGTGAAATGGTAAGGTGAATCTGTGCTAAGTGGAAAGACTACTCCAGCAGGATCACAATGCAACTCCAGATAAAGGATTAAGATTCAAGATGAGATTGAGCAATACAAGGAATGCCTAAATTTGAAAAGAAAGAATAAAGTTGCCATTTATCCCTCTCTAAATACCTTTCCTGGCTCCAAACAAGCTTATCCCATCATTTCTGCCATGTTTGTCCACTTTCTGAGCAGATCTGGACGTGTTCTCTTCCAAGCATCCTGGGTCTCATTGTCCTGACCGCCTGTGTGTCCAGAACCCATCCTACACGTTGACCTTTCCTGGTCTTTTTGACTTTGGGGAAGAACCAGGAGTCGTGCAGCATCAGATCCGCTGAATCAGGTGGGCGAGGACACACCAGAACGTTTCAGGAGCCTACCTTTCCACAGCGACCTTCACCAAAAGTTTATAACACCTCATAGGCAGGGAAGACTCGCAGAACTGCTTCAGAAAGTGGCAACAATGATGGAAAAAGTGTTTCCAAAGATAGGATTATTTTCTACTCTAATCCCTTTTTTATTTGAAAATTTGTATTTTGACCCCTCCTCATAAAGCAGTATTATAATCAATATGACATGACTACTGAGTATATCAGGCACTGTAGTACATAATTTTACAGGCATAATCTAATTATTCTTCTTTAATATTCACAATAATTTAATTAATTTAGTCTTATCATTCCTGTATCACAGATGAGGCAAATGACTCTTAGGGACAGTACAGGATTTGCCCTGTGTCTCACAGTTAATAAAAGCCACACCACCCTAGCACCATCTAATGCCCACTCAATTTCTGTTGCCCTTCCTTTCAACATCTGACTTTTCTTTGTGGCTTCCTTGTGTGACTCCACAAGAATACAGAGTTTCCTTCTCTTCAGAATTACTGTACACACACCAGTCACTCTCTGCTTTCATTCAAAGGGTGTGTCCTCTGCTACTTCTCTAGAGACAGAGGACAAAACAGAAACCAACATGGAACAGTGGCCTTGGGAGCTTCCAATGGCTTACTAGATACCCAGTGTGAGAAAGGTTGACACTATCGAATTAATATGACTCTGTGAAGCCTGTAAGGTGTAAAACATCAGAAGTTCACATAGAAACAGAAAAATATGTGCTTAAGTTCCATATATAATAAAATAGGAACTTGTGCTTCTATACTCAGACATCGCCTACATACAAACAAAAAACAAAAACTCAGTTTAGAAACTAAAACGAAACATACTTTTGTACTGTTTGAAGATTTAAATGCACAAAACATTGAAAAAGCCTCTCATTGGTAATTGAGCTGAAAAATGGTAATTAAGGTTTGCTTCCAAATCCCTGTTTATTCAACTGAACGAACTCACTAAATGAAATATTATTTAATGAGAGGGTTTTACTCCTTGAAACTATAAGAGGATTTATTTGTTGTTTTAATTTTACAAAACAGAGCAGTGAATTTCATTGATTTTTTTAACATTCTTGACTTTTTTTCTGTTTTTATTGGTTTTTCTCCAAGTTGCTGATGGATTGGTCTAATTACAAGGACCAACTTCAGCATTTGACTTTATGTGTGCATATATGTATTGGTGTAGGTATAGAGTGTGTGTGTGTGTGTGTGTGTGTGTGTGTGTGTGTGTATATATATATATATATTAATTTATACATATTCATATACATTCATATGTACATTCATATAGTGTTTTGATCTATAAAGTAATAAAGTGGTACGTACCGATTAACTTCAGGAGGGGGAAATATAGAATTAGAATCCTGACTGATAGCTGGAAATGATGATGGAGAAGCAACAGATACCACGAAGCTTAAAATGGATCATTCAAGTAATGTTACAGAAAGGAGCCTCACAGAGACAGAGACGTTACTTAGCAAGAGAAAAAAAGGCCCTGAGCACATGGAAACATCTTTCCATCTCTGACCTCTGAGCTTGGATTTAAAATGAAAAGCCTCACCGACAACACATTTCTGTCTTTATTCGCTACTGTTGCTGGGATCTTTTCCCTCTATTTCACTAGTTAGCTTCACATTGTTGAATTTCTAGCAAGTCTATTTTAAGAGGCCTCCTTCAAAACCTCTTGCCTCCCATATCCTAGGTAAGTAAAGGAAAGAGTTTTATATCTTTAACAATATGGTGTGAGATGCTTCACTGGATTTTGAAGGACTCTGTGACATCTCCTTCTTCGACTTAATTTGAAAGGATAGGTTCTTTGCCTGCCTTAGCTTTAGTATTCTCTCATGAGAAAAAAAACTTTTTTTAAAAAAACCCAAACTCTCAAGATCTCTGATTCTTATAAATGTAAGTAGTCACTCAAGTTGAAGAGTGTCATTCTCAGCATCCTGAATAATTTTCCATTGAGCATCATATGCCTCTGCTGCTTTTAAATGATTTATACGGCATGCCTCTATATCGCCCTTTTTAAAATTAATTCTTTAAGAAAAGACAAACAGCTAAGTTTTCTCAAGCTACTGAAATTTCCTCCCTCCTCCAAGTGCATCACTATTTTTAAAACAATAGCTCTATAGAAGCACTTTTGAAAGAGTGGTTTAATAATTTATTGAGTGGCTTTGGAAGTCCCATTTAATTCATAAACCTGTTTCTTTTATTTCTCATTGGGCAGGGTGGCTCTGACAAACTGAATGTTTGTAATTGTTCTTCAGATAAACTCAACTTGAAACTTGCCCAGTGATGGAATTTTGTATTTTAAGCTCTGTAATTCCAATAAAAATATTATCCACTGGCTTTTAGAAATAACAAAAAGTACTCAATTATAATTTATATTAACTATATATTTCTACTCATTATAAACTTATTTATATACCAGAATAAGAACATTGTACTTATGATGTGTCCACGGGTAATCACTCTCCTTGGAATTACATGCTAAATGAACCCTATTTTATTATCAGTTTCAAGACACAATTACATTTAGTGTAGAGTCATGTGTATATTTTTGCACTACATAGATATTAAATAATAATGAGAACAAATTGATTGGTTCCTATTAAATTTATGTGAAGCAATACTGTAGCTTATGAAAAGATTTCTAAGATAGCTAAGCAACTGGCTATATTTATTTTTGAGAAGTGTCCTATATAAATTTCTGTTTGCTGTATATTTTCTATTTCTTTCTTGAAATTCTTTTAATAAAATAAAATTTAGAAATGCATCTCAGTCTTGATAATAGCACCTCAGGAAAAGGAACAAAAGAAATTATTATAAGATAGAAAATACTAATTTAAGGTATCTGATTAAAAGAAGTCAATGGATACCACCTGACCCTATAATGAAGGAATATCTGCATATAAAATTAATTACAGGATTTAGGTAAACCAATATGCATAAAACCAAAAAAGGTCATTGTACTCTAAAACATTCAGATTGTTAATAGTAAGATTTTCTATATTGTATTTTATAAATTATATGCAAAGCCTGTCCTTTATAATGAATCTCTAAGTTGTGTTTTAGCTCCACACCTCCGTGATTTTATTTCAAATCAGATATTGAGACTATTTCTAAGAAAGAAGCAAGTAATTCTCTAAATATCTAGCATGAAAGTCAGAAAAATAAGATGCTGCACAGTTAAAATCAAGGTTGCTAACTAATTTAGAAATTAGCTTAATAAACTGATTTCTAAGGTACTAGTTAAGAAACAAGGGAGATAACATGCCTGCCTCTACTATCAGTGAAATAGATGATCAGCTAGTATTTGATAGGTGACTTTTTTCCCATTTTATTGATATGTGTAAGTGCAAAATTTAAGGTTTACAATGAAGTTGAGCATTGTGTGCACATCTTGTCTAGGTGACAAGGGCTTTCCTGTTCTCCTTTACTCCCTTCCCCTACACACCCTTCCCTCCCTCCCCACCCTACCCTCCGGTTCACTTTGTTATTCACTTTGAGTTCCATAAGATAGTTGTGCTCTGCATTTCTCATATCAGAGAGACCATTCGATGTTTCACCTTCTGCTTCTGACTCACTTCACTAAGCATGATGTTCTCAAGTTTCTTCCATTTGTCTGTAAAAGCCTCCATGCTGCTGGACTTTATACATGCATAGTATTCCATTGTGTGTGATAGGTGACTTTTTATTAGAGGGTCTGAGGCAAATGGACATAAAGGGGTATCTCCTGTTGTGATCAGTCTTTTAAGAGCCTTTGGCTGGTCAGTGTCAATCATAATTCTGTTTCTGCTATAAACTTAATTGTCTACACTCTTAAACTTTCACATGCTTCCTGGTTCCCAAATCACTGATGTACCTTGGACTAGAAAGATTATGTCCTTTCTCTGGACAAAAGGTCTGGTCTGAGCCCTCTGGAGTTCTTTCTATACATTGACCAACAACTTTGGAAACAAGCCTCATTTTGTATTTGCAGATGTACAGCATCTCTGAACAATAGCTCCTAAGGACTTCTAACAATCCAGACCATCACTTAGACATGCTGTCATGCATGGTTACAATGGGGCTTTCTAATAGCCATATGTGGCATTTTTTTCACATTCACCAATAGGGGAAAAATGTTGCTGTAAATACTTATCAGTAGCTCTAATCAGCTGCAGCTGACAGGTTCTCAACTGATTGAAAAGTATTATATATCATAGCCAAAACTATTCACAGGCATTTATCAGAACTCATGAACAAGCATTGGTGTGACTTTGAGGTGGCCAGAGAATGCTTACCTAATGATGCTTACCAACTAAAATTGTAACTAATGGGAGTTTAAATGGGTAGTGTAGTGGCGATACACCTCATTGCACTAGTAATACTTATCGATTTCTCCACGTGGGGAAAAAAAGTTAGGTAGAAAGAAACCTGGGTTTGAATCCTTGACCTCTGAAGAAGGTCAGGAGCGGAAAAGCAAACCATCTAAGATTCCAGAATGTCAGCCAGGTAGAGTTGAGTGAACAAAACCCAGGCAAACAAGGATTGACTTGCTATCTCATAGAACGTGGAAACCAAAACAAAACAAAGGTAGTAAAGTATTGCCAGACATTTTACAGATTTGCAACATTCCCTCAGCAACTTCGGAGGATATTCTAAATAAGCTTCCCTAATCCTTGTCAGCTTTAGAGCAGCTCTGCACAGGGATATGGCCTGACCTGGGCCGTGAGAGATTTTATCTTACCTAGAACCCACGTAACATCTAGCAAGTCTATCCAACTATAAAGCATTATTTCTTCCAAAACTGGTAATTTGAAACACCATTATCTTCTGAATGAAAGAAGGTTAACTAATCCTATCAGTACTTTTTTTTAGTAATAGCTCTTGATTTAAACACAAAACATAGAAGGGTAAAAGGTCCCCTCTCTGGGAAGAGGTCCCATGTGGGTGGACAACGCTATCAATGCTTTCCTTAAAGAATTTTTAGAATATGAAAATGCAAGAAAATTACTCAAAAGACATATTAACACTCTTGACCTGTTTAGCCTTGAAAGTTAAGCAATGCTTTCAATAATCATTATGCCCATTTTTCAACTTTATTTTTAATGTCTGATATAGCACTCAAATTAAAATTATGACATATATAATTGACAATGATTCAGCATACTATGTAATAATTTTAAAAATGATAGTCGTAGACCAGTGTGTGACTACCCGCGCGAGCGTGTGTGTGTTTGCGTGGTGTGTATATACTTGTAAGTGACTTTGTCATACTTTCCTGTCTTGTCATCTTCAGTAACAACCTTGTTTTCAGCATCGTCAGAATTACTCATAATCAGAGGCTCACTTGCTCCAGTAAGAAGTGGGCAGTTTGAACTGTGGGGCCAGCCTACTCTATATGAAGGTGCCATTCTTTCTGGTTTCACTGCCCCAGTTATGCTAGCCATAAGGACCCCCCCCCCCCACTTAATTCCATGTGTGCAATGTCTTATTGTGATGGTCATCTGCAGATCAGAGAGAAAGGTACAAGGAGAAGGCACTTGGTTGTGTGCTGTTTGTGCAACTGTCTATGTGCGTCTCTTGCCACCCACACTCAGAATCACCCCTGCATAGCAAGGAATTGGGCTGAGGCAAACTATTCTAAGGACAACATCTTAAAATGGAAAGGAGCACATGTAGCAGCGTTTCTTAAGTGACAGCATTCCACAAGGAGCACTTTCTAATCCAACCAGAATCTGTGTGGGCGACTTCACATATGTATTTATAAGTTACATGAATGAATGATCTATTCTAAATTGCTTGTTCTTTTAGTATTTCTCTTTCTCCCTTAGGAGAAAGAATTGCTTAGGCCTAAGCATTGACCAGATGGACCACACAATGGTGTGCTGATACCATTTGTGCAATGAATGGAAGAGATGATTGCAGGCTCTTTTTATTCTCAAAGGATCCAGGCTTCCATCTGTTGGGAATGGCCAAAGCTAATCCTAATAGTTGAATTTAGATACTCAATGCATTATTTAGAGAACCCCCTCATCAGTGCCAGTCTCACACTAATTTCCAGTTTTGTGTCACAATCGAGAGTTCCTTGTTTGCGGGGCAGTTAAGGTCACAATAGGAAATATACGACAAGTTGTTGAAGTAAGGACAACTTTGCCATCGTAGAAGAGAGAAGGAAAAGAGGCACAGTGCAGTTAGTGCTTACTTTAGGTGATAAATCAAGGACAGGGCTAGAAAGGTGACACAGCTTTCGAGTCATCACCTATGACAATGCCAAGACATCATACAAAGAAAGAGTTTTATGGCTCCTGACAGCAGCCAAGTACAATGAGACAGAGAAAGCATCAGTGGCTAATGTTTTCACAATAACCAACACCCTTCCCGCAATTGTTTCAAGCAATATCATTTGGTATTAATCAACTCCACAGAGCCGCCCATCGTTTTCTATAGAGGTGATTGTCTATTATGCTCTACAGCAAGTCCTTGCGCAGTCTGTCCAGCTCTGGAATTAAGGAGGAGTAGAGCTTCTCGCCAAAGTCCTAATTGCGAAAGTTGTCATTGAGCAGAGCCAGCCGGGAACTCGGGGCTTTGCCAGCTCATTCGAAAGACAATCTTTGTGTGAGCTGACGAAGTCAGAAGAAAATAAGCTACGGATGGGAAAAATACCAGTTGGAATATATATCCATGGGAACCTCGGAATGCAAAGTAGAGAAGTTTACTCCCTGACAGCTGAGAATTATCTACCCCTAAAACTAGAAAGGGGTATTGGCTGAGATCGTTCTTCTCAATTTTATGGATATGTGCTAAAAAAAAAAAACCAGAAAATTAGTCTTGTAGGGGAAATGTTCTCTGTCTTGTTTCTGAGACAATGACTTTAAAAAAAAAAATGAGTTTGAGAGACAGTAACTGTCCTAGCTGGAGCCACTGCCATCATGACCCCTCACCTTAATGTTTACGAAGCCAGTGTGGCAGGTGATCACTATCTAACAGAGGGACAAAATGAAGAATACTTCCTCTGAATCCACCTGGCTACAGGGAACTTAAAATTATATCCCTCCAAAGGGACACTATGAGGCTTTTTTCTGCCCAGAGCTCTGGTTTACTACTAATTCAGGAATATGTTAGAATCTCATCTGTTGAATATTGACCTTCAGCCAAATGAAATTATGCATCCTGAGGACAGTACTATACAGGAAAGGTTCAGACTATAGATTTTCAAGGCATGCTGCCTGCATTTGCATTCCTGACCTACCTGAAGTCCTGAACCATGGCATGCAGGACTCTACTGAGGAACACATGTTCTTTTAAGTGCAAAAGTCTAAGAACTGTGAATTTGCAGCAGCAGTAGTGTATTCTGTGTAGAGGCCCTAATATGTTTCTAACACATTTTTTTCACACTCATTAAGAACTTAGCTGTGTTCTCAACCCTACAAATGAGAATGGCAGAGGCTCCAGTGGCAGCCTGGGGTCAAATCCAACTACTTGTTATATATAAATATTACTTCTAGGTTCCATTTCCTTTGACATGTGGAGATAATGCCTGACTCTATTGTTTGGTGGTAAGTATCAGTTAACACATGTTATCTCCTGTTCCCTATCCACGGTCTAGTCCATACTTTCAGATCCAAAATATTTTTAAAGTTACAGAAAAACAGAAAAAGAAAACTTTCCCTGCTTCTACTTTTTTTGTGTCCTTTAAAGAATTGCTCCCAAATACAAATAGTTACAGTTACATGAAACAAAGCAAGCAAAACTGTGAGTAAGCAAACCTCTGTTTGTGCAACTGATTTTGCACCCTAGAATCTTCTGAGGAACTGCTGGTTATCAGATGAGAGCTTCAGGCTTATCCCACAGTGAGCAAAACCAAGATGATGCAGGTAATGTATTCCTGTTCTCAGAGTTTTTGTCTGATTGGTTTGGGGCTTGTTACCTACACCTCTTCTGGACCTGTTCTACCCCTTTTTTCTCCCATAAAGATTTCAGCCTCCTACTCTATAGTTAATGGCTATGTTCTTCTTCCCACACTGTCTCAGAAATACTGAATTCAGCATAAAAATATAGCACTCACCACTGTGACTCCCCAACCACAAGCTTAATCCTTCAACAATTCTGCACACAAAAGCTGTAGCAATAAGCAATGCCATTCTCTCTCAAAAGACAACTGTCATTATAAGTGTGGAAATGTCAGATAATTGTATATATTATTTGTCCCACATTAAACAAGTGTTTTTGATAATTTTATGGAAAAAGAGAAGGATAATTTAGCTATCTAAAGCTGAATAAATAAAATGTCCTGCTCATGATGATATTCCAACTAATAATTCAAGAGTTTATGAGACTGCACAGCCATGTAAATAAACCTGAGGCTGTATGTCACAAGTACTTCCTAATTCTGTCGATGAGAAATGCTTTGACTTCCTCACAGTGGGCAGTAACTTTACATTTTTACAGTGCACACGTCCAAATTTCAGGTAGGCTTAGTCTTCTAAAAATGCAATAAAAATTCGCAGCCTAGATTTAACCTGAATTTCCAGAATACAAATGAACTGACGTTGCTCCTTTCCAAAGCCGCCTGACATCAGGCGTACAACAGGTTTGCAAATAGTCTTTTGTATTTATACAAGGTATTGTTGCTATACATGTGCATAGATGAATTGTATCTAAAATGAAATTGGCAAAAGCAGTTCACAGATGCATTTACTCAAAAAGTTCAGATGACAATTGGCTCTCACGTTGGTTTAAATCCTCCAGCAAACATTTATCCAGATGCACTTACTCCACCCTGTCACAGGAAGGAACTAGTAATTGTTCTGTGCTCTGCTATGCTCTTATAATTAAAGCTTTGGGAATGTGGGTAAAAGGCGGCTTGATGTATTTAATTAAAGTTAGTAAAAAATTTAAAGCCAAGCAAGCGTTGTCAGTAAGTGGTACTTACTATCTAATACAAAGAAACCCAGGTGCTTAGAAATTTATGCCAGAAGACAGTACAGACTTCTTATATTCTGAGAGAACTTTATAATACAGGAACAGAAAAAAAGCCAATATTATTAGAACAATTCTTAAAATTCAAATAATATCTGTAGATTATTTTCTGATCTAGACCACTGGACTGTAGATACCTAGATGCTGTCATAAGCTAAAGCTAGGGGAAGAGTACTCAGATACTCAATTGTCTATTTTTAAAACATGCTGAAAGGCTAAAAAATGTTTCAAAATAAAATATTTGGAAATAAAACCCAAGAAGTTAAAATAACAGGGACCAGGCAAGATACTTAAGAGGCAAGATCTCTCGCCAGGTAGGAGACAAGTTTCAATATCGGTGAGGGGAGGAAAGGACAACCAACGTGTGTGTGGCACCTTGCAGGAGAGCACCCCGTCGCCAGCACAGCTTGGTGCTGAATCTGGAGCGTGCCAGAAGGTCAGCCAGAAATGCACACTGCTGTAGAATGGACTATGTGCAGGACGTTAGAGTCACTAAGTGACGCAAGGAAAGCATGGCTAAATGCATGACTGTTTGGCAGAAAAATGGGGGGGGGGGGGGGATAGGTTATGCCTATATTGACTCTTTTTATCAAATGGATCTAGTTCCCTTCTAGGACAATGTCTAACTGGGGAGTTTGAAGGTACTGCCCTTCCATGATGTGACTCTATCCGGGGATGATTTTCTATATGCTTTTCTCATTCTTTCTTTCTTAGAAGCAGAGGTGAGATATGGGATGATTGGTGATACCAGAAATATGAGAATAGGACTAGCAGGGAGTGAATGACTAATATTTAGGAAACAAAAATGTAAACCTAAATACAAAAAAAAAAATCCATGATATAAATGGTGAAGGTTAAACAAAAGTAAGTCCTCAAAAAAGAAAAATCTCTTCGGCCATTCTTTCACTTCTTAGGGCTGGTTTTGTTCCTCCTATAACATACTTTAAGGTTTAGGACACCGAGTCAAAGGAAGTTAAATAGAACCAAAAAAGATTAAGAGACGCAAGTCATCAAGAATGGAAAGGGCTCAAAACTGATTGCAACAGGAGAACCTGACAGAATGCAGTTTGAGAAATTTATGGGGAAAAGTGATTACAAATGAACCCTATCATTAAAAGATTGTTAATTACAATTCAACTAAAGGAATCATCACTCACCACAGGTGAAAACTGCATTTACATTATTTTTTTAAAAATATTTCGCTAAGCAGTTTAATAATGTAAACAAAATGCAGTTTACTAAATTTTATGGGCCTAGTATGCACAAAAAAGTAAATAGAGCAAGGATATAAAACTAGGACTTCACTGCTGATGTATTAAAGTTAAGCTTTTAATTTTTTAAAAGGTGTTTCAGTTATAAATCTCACAAATTAAATTTTCACTTTTTTATCTTATCATGTCTTTTATCAATCTCTGGAGAACTCAGTATCATTAAGCAATAAAACCTCTGAGAAACAACAGAATTGTTTTTCTTTGACTCATCTACTTCTAAGGCATGTAGCTGCCACAAGTAACACACAGATACTTCAACATGTAAATGTGAAGAGGAATTTGTGGGGGAGGAAGCTTGAGCAGCTGTGTGAGGATCTGTCTGAGGCAGCCTGTCCTTCCTAAATAAGTAGGAAAAAATACTTCCCACACACAAATAATAACTGAGGTCCCAAGAAAGTTTTCCAGAAATGAGAGAAGGAAGAAAGAAAGCCTAAGACAGTAAGGATGACAGGCATCTAGACAAGATTCCAAACCGTACTTGAAAACAATATCCCAGCGGGATAGAGTTACAAATGTGTTGATTTGTCCTCTTCTTTCTAGCATTTCCTAATTTAGAAAAATCCTGCCTTTCATGAAAATGAGCCACTAGCCACCACCAGCTCCCAGAGGCACCCAGACTCCTCTGAGCCCCCCCGTCTTCTACTTGCTGGGAGGAGAGAACAAGTCATTCCAGCTGGGTCCAGCCTCACTTCCTGCGGCCTTGATCCCAGCAGTCCCCTTACCAGGGGTTGAACTGATGCGTGTGAGCCCCCGAAGAGCCAAACCACCGGCTACCTGCCCTCAAATGCCAGAAGCTTCAGAACCACAGACAAGTACAACACACAGGAAGTGTGATCGCTTAAGAAAATTCCATTCTAGAGTCCAAACCTGCAGTTTGTCTCATGTTCCCCAGAGTCGGTACCGGAGAAAATGCCAGAGCTTGCTCAAAAATATGTTTTTTCTTCTATGGCAGTCCAACAGAGTTTTTACTTTTTTCGTGCTCTCTCAGGTGTGTAGTTAAAGTTTTTCATGGAAATGAAGACTCCTCGAGAGAAGACTGAAGTTATTCTTGGCTTTTGCTGTTACAGGGCGACAGACTTGCTGACAAGGAGGCTTTGTCTCCAGGAACAACGTCAATATCTACTTTTATGTAATGTGTGCTTTTCCTATATGAGTATAAGGCAGAAAACGCTCTTCTTGAAAGAAATAGACTGTGTGTGTGTGTGTGTGTGTGTGTGTGTAATCACTGGTCTTACATAGCTATACAGTTAACATTACTTCTTAGCTGTCTCAATCACCTGATCTAAAGACCTCTACAGCTACCAGAAAAATTGGTGATTGCTGTATTTTAGGAGGCCAAAGACAGTTGAGTCCATTTGTAATAAATGAGTAGTTTTGTTACCCAATATCTAAATTAAATGAAATACATTGTATATGCATTTTTGGAAATTTAACAGAAAAAGATACATTTTCTAAGAAATTTTTACTCCTGACCCAGGCACAAGGAATGAACGGGACATACAAAGTAGAACATATAAGAAATGGGGATAAACATATAGTCATGGAATCAAAACTTCACACTTCCACTGCTACTTGACCCTGCCATGTTGTATCAAATGGTATCATCCATCCAAACTCTACTCTGTCTCTTAGTTGTACCTTCTTTTTGTGATTTTTTTCTCACATAGATTTACCAAATAGTAGCAGAAATGGCCTCTGAAATTTCTAAATTTATAACTTTTTACCTTCATGTCCACATAAGGAAAAGATCATTTCTGTATACATAGTAACATGGAATTACTCCCATACATGATAGAAAACACACACACACACACACACACACACTCAGACAAACACACAGAGATAAACCACATCAGTAACATCATCTTCTCAATAGCAATTATTGTCCACATAGAAGTCACATGCCAATCATTGTGGCCAAGAGCAAAAAACTTTAATTTGTGCAAATAGTTCATGAGTTAATCTTTGGAAACTGGGGTGGCCCATTTATTTCTCATGAAAAGGAATAACTTTATAAATGAAAATCAAACACCAGTTACTTGAAAATATACTTTCAGAATACCAAAAGGAGGACCTCTTCCAAAGCAAAGATTTTGTTTCATCATCATAAACGACTTTGGAATATTTCTTTTTCCCTTGCTGCCATATGAGTCCGACACATATGAAATACATAAGTCAATTTCTGAAAGTTTCTTCAGTGAGATGTTTGCATGAACTATTATGGTAAAAGATCTGTTTTTATAATAAGATGAAAGAACACATCCGTAGATGGATAGGTGAGTAGCTAGATGAAGCTAATTGCCATGAACCAAGAGCTCTTACACATTCATTAGAGTTACAAGATTCTGAGGTTTTGTAAAACTGTACAGCTCCAATTTGCCAAATTTAACACCAAACACAAACTCAACCACTGTATTATTAAGATATCTTGAAATACATATTGGAAATCTGTACTAAGCTACTTCTGGAATAATAGTGTGCAGAAATATGCATACCCATTTCTCACCCACCAAAATAATCATAATTAGAGCAACTAGCAAAATTACTTGTAAACGCACTGTGAAGGGTCAAACAGTATACAGCATGGGTAAGTTGGGCGATGGTCATGTGGTGGTTTCAAATCCTAATTTCTGAAAAGCTATACATGCGAATACATTTGTAGATATGATTTCTTTTAGGATCTTGAGATAGAAAGATTAACCTAGACTATCTGGATTGGCTTTAAATAACAAGTGTTCTCTTAAGAGTGAGTGGGGAAGGTGGTGATTTTAGGCAACGGCCCCTGCATCTCCTCACACTTAGCTTTGAAGAAGTAATTTTCCTATTTATCATTTAAAAAGGAATAAATCAAGGACATGGTGGCACATGCCTATAATTCCAGTTCTCTAGGAAGCTGAGGCAGAACAGGATGTAGCTTGGTATGAAGGCTCAATCCCCAATTCTACAGAAAAGAAAGAAAGAAAAAAGAAAGAAAGAAAGAAAGAAAGAAGAAAAGAAAAGAAAAGAAGCAAACAAACCAATCAAGCAATTGAGCCAGAGAGGGATTAAAATTATTTAAAAAGCAGTATGACTATCATTGACAATGGAGTGATGTAGTCACAAATAAGAGGAATCTGGCGGCCATGAAAACAGGAAGAGGCTTAGAATGCATTGTGCCAGATGAACAGTACTCTTCTGATACCTAGATTTTAACCCAGTGATAGTGACTTAGATTTCAGGAGACAGATATGTAATGGAATAAGTGTCTTTTGTTTCCCATCACCAAATTCGTGACAATGTGTTGCAGTAGCGATGGGATGAAAACATACAACTAAGGAGCATTTGTTTAAGAAGAAAAAAATCTGCATTTCAGAAGAAGTGGCTTAGTCACTTGTGGCCAGATTTGTTTCCTTCCCCCTTGCCTCAATTCCACAGCCCAGTTTGATGGAAGTCCCACCTCCAGAGGCTAGGGTAGTTTCGAATCTCAGTAAAATCTTTACATCAAGGCCACCAACATTTCTCATACCATCCGATTTCTAGTTGCAAGGCTGGTGGATGTCTTTTGTTCTTTCTTTAAAATCCCTCACTCATAACTGGACTCTGGGGCTCTAATGACTATGTCCTCGATCTTACTGTAGCCTGGTGATTCAAAGACTAGAGAAAGAAGTCAAGATGACATTAGTGTTTTTATCTTGCACCCAGAGTAATGGCTAGAGGTAGTCCATAGAACGGATAGCTCTAATAGAAGTGAATGTTTATTTTCAGTTTTTCAAGGAATTTTTAGATAGTAACACTGCATCAATACCTCTTCTGGGTATCTTTCCAAAAGAGTTAAAAGTAACACACAACAGAGATACATGCACACCCATGTTTAAAGCAGCACAAATAACAACGGTGCTAGCTTGTGGAAGATGTGGAAGTATCCATCAACAGACCAATGGATACCAGGAGTTGTGCCATACAAACACAATGGAGTGCTGCTCTTCCATAAGGACGGACAGATCTGAGGCATTTGTAGGTGAATGGACACAACTTGAGACTATTACGCTGAGTGAAGTGAGACTCAAAAGATTAAACATGGTTTCTCTACTGAGGAAACCAGAATGCAGGCATTTAGAGAATAAAGTAGGTGAGACTTTGGGAAGTGGGAGCAGGAGGGAAAGGATTGGAGGGTCAAAGGGAGAGAAAAAGAGATTATATGATGTTGCAATATGCATGTGTCCAAAATTCTCCAGTGTAATGCAATGCTGTGTGTCATACATATACACACATCAATAAAAATGGGGATGGGGGAAAATTTGAAGGGAAAAAAAGCATGGATAGCCCTGAAATGTTTCCCAAAGCATCTGGCCCTATAAGAAGCAGAGCATACTAAATTTCAAGTTTATATCGACTCAAAAAAAATGGGAATTTGGCATCAAGCCATCAAGTAGAGGCTGATATTTCCTGAGAGCAAGATGTGAAATTACAGGTTTACAGCTTAATCTGTTGTGGATTCTCTAACAGAGGGGATCACTGGGAAAAATATCAGCACAGAAAATCCCTCCTAGGGTTAGAACAAATCTCAAAGACTGATATCAAAATAAACATCTCTCTGAATTTAACTGGATCAGACTGACAGCAATTTATATCTTGCACTACTGTGAAAAACAGGGGAAAAAAAAAAAAGCCCAGTAACACTGGAGCTAAAAGTTTGGGTCTGAGATCAAACAGGGCAGATCTTTACAGAAATATCAGAGAAAAAAATAGTAAGATCTTGCTAAAAACCAGGTAAGGTGACAGTCATCCTAACACTACTGAGAAACGAGGTCAGAAGATTTACCTTCACTAAAGTAGCCTCACCAAGCCGCTGCACCAAACAAGAAGCAAATAGCAGCGGGAATAGGCCCTAAAAAGTGAGGAAACAAAGTACTATCCAGAATTTCTATGTTATCTAAAACGCCAATGTCCCAATAAAATATGTGAAATATCCCAAAAATGCACAAATACAAGAAAATTTTTTATTAGAAAACTCTAGGAATCTAGGCATGGTAGTACATGCCTGTAATTCCAGCAGTCACTCAGGAGGCTGAAGCAAGGGGATTGACATGAATTTGAAGCCAGCCCAGGGCTTCACAGTGAGTTCAGGAGCAAACTGGACTATAAATCCAGTTCCTGTCTCACAAAAAAATAAATCAATAAAAGGACAAACAAAGAGGTTTTGAATGTGAGAAAATGTGAGAAATGTCAAAATATGTATAAACTTTAATGCAGCCATTAAAGAAAACGTGCCAATAAAACCAAATAAAATACAATGTGTCATTAAATAATTATGTCAATAGAAATATTAATTCATCTACATCAGAATCTAAAAGAAATTTCTGCACTAAAAAATATAAACTCAAATTTAAAAATTAATCAAAGTAGATCAATAGTAGATAAATTGACATCTACTTGAGAAAATAGGGACCTTTTATAATGACAAAAGGGCCAAACTAAGATGATAAAAGGATTATAAATTCATATGTATGTAATCATAGCATAAAAATACAGTAAGCAAACATAGTCAGAACTGAAAATAGACAATTTCAAAGTGAAACTGAATACTGCCGTACCCACTAGGAGCAATGTATGAGCAAAAACTGGGCGTAAACTGGGGTAAACAACGAATGAGACAAATTGAGTAACACTATAAACACCTAGCCCGGAAGGACAACTACAAAACACCCCATCCAAAAAGGCAAGATACTTAAGCTACAGTTCACATAAGTAGATTTCAGAATAGAACACTGTCTAGTCCATAGAACAAAACACATAAAATTTAAAGAACAGGAATTACACAACGCACTCTAATCAATGTGGAGTGAAATTAGAAACAAATAAGAACAATCTGGAAATCTTATAGGTATATGAAAATCAAACAACACATTAAAAATATCCAATGGATTAAAACAAACAAAAAAATCTAGAAATGTGCAAACTACTTTGAAGACTACTGAAATTGAAGTCATGACATACCAAATCTTATGGGATACAGCTAAATAATGTTCAGAGGTAAATTTACACCTGTAAATAGATGTAGTAAAAATAAGATATATCTCAAATCAGTAACCTAAACTTCTAAAGAAGATTAAAGTAAACCCAAAACAAACAGAATGAATGTCAAATAAGTATAAATCAGAAATTAACAAAATTAAACAGCAGAGAACATCAATAAATCTCAAAGTTGATTCTCTAGGAAAACAAATTTGAAACCCCTTTTTCTAGATAAGACAGGCAAAAGGAAAGAAGACTTGAATTGCTAAAACTATAAATGAAAGGACAGTCATTACTACAAAACTTGTATCAATATAAAAGACTATGAGAAATACTGTGATCAACCTTATGTCTAAAAATTGGATCGTGTAGGTGTGATACACAAATTGTGAAAAAGATTCAAGCCTCCAACACTTTTTCAGAATAAATCAAAAATACAAATAAACCTATTACAAGAAAGATACTAAATTATGAATCAAAAAATAGTGATTAAAATTACTAATCAAGTAATCTACACACCAATAAATGGCCAAAAGATCAGACTGAACCAGCTTCAATGGTGGAAACAGTAAAATGATGAGTGGTTACAGCTGGAGAGGAAGAATGACTGAAAACACAGAGCTCAAAGAACTTAGGGCACCCAATGATTCTATACACTGGTAGAAAGGTCAACCTTTCAGTATGTATTTTGGAAAACCTACAGAATGTGCAACATCAAGAGTGAACCCTAATGTAAAACAGCAAACATGGAACAATAACTTGTCAACATGTGCCCATTGATTGTAATAAATGCACCATGTTGGTATAGGATGACCCATTGGGGAAGGATGTGCACCGGAATGTATGGAACTCTATACTTCCAGCTCAATTTTGCTACATACCTTCAACAGTTCTAAAATTAATTTATTAATCAGAAATAATTGTTGTGATTCACAATACACAAAGGATAATAACAAAGTAGAAAAAAGAAAATTCATTAAAATTTTAAATTTTGAGGAGCAATATAAAGACAGGGTAAAAATCAGTAAAAACTGAAAGTTAGATTTGTGAAAATTACCTACAATGAAGCAGAGAAAACTCACCAAAATAGAGCATAACTGTTTTGAGTAAGAAAAACTTGAATAAAAGTTTTCAAATTATTTCTAAAACTAGTTTTAAAAGAATAGAGTAGGTCCAAACTGTCTTAGAAATAATTAGATCAATACTGAATTCAAGAAGCAAATTCAATTCTAAGTGACATAAGAAGAAAACTATATGTGGAAACATTAGGGAGAAACAATGAATATGACTTAAAAGAAACCAGAATAAAAGATCATGTGCCTTTTGCTACAAAACATAAAATATGCTGATAGTATTCTCACCACAGCAGGTACAATCAGAAGGTAGTACTGTGGGGTCTAACCCAGGGCCTTCATACCGACATACTGAACTACAACCCCAGCTTTTTTTTTAAGATTCTTTCTCTCTTTAATTTCTTTCTTTCCTTTCTCTCTGTTTTTTTTTTCTTTTTTTAAATTTTATTTCAAGACAAGTTCTGGCTGAGTTGCAAAATTATCCAGGCTGGGGTGATCATGTGATCCACCTGCCTCAGACTCACATTGTGCTGGGATTACAGGCCTGTACTACCAAACCTGGCTTCTATACCCTTTAATCTGAAATTTAATATACTTCAAAAGGTAGTGTTACCTTGAATGACAAGGCTTAAAATCCCTGTGCTCACTCCTCTCTCTCTCCTTCCCACTACCTGCCAAGCCTGCCCAGCAACCACAGGACAACAGAAGCCATGGACTCAGATCAGACAGGCCAGGCTCCTGGAGAGGCAGCACGGCGAACATCGGTGGAAACAGACTAAAACTCTTGGACTTCCTCATCCGATGAATGCACTGTCAGGTAGCAAAGTATAAATTATTAAATTTGGAGCAATCATGGGATCTAGAATATTTAATTAATATTTGAACACTTTAATATGAAAATAATAGCAGTCACAGTAATCTATTAAATAAAATAAGACTCAGTTGTTGGTATTTTGACCTGAATAGTACTGATTCTATCTATCGGTTTTGGCAGTACATCCATTTTGACAATTCTGCCTATTCAGAACAGGGGATGTATAAACATTTTCTACTGTCCTCTTCAAATTCTTCTTTTCTTTTTGGTATAATATAATTTCCTTTTTAGAGATCCCTCACTTCCTTGGTTATATTTACTCCTAGATATTTTAATTATTTGAGAAGCTATTGAGAATGGAATTCTTCTCAGCCCTTTCTCAGAGAGTTCATTGTTAGGGTATAGAAAAGCTATTAATTTTTTTATTTATTTTGTGTCCTGCTATTTAATTGAATTTGTTAAATAGTGCTAAGTGTCTCTTTGAGTATTGGGGGTCTTCTATGTAAAGAATTATGTGACCTGCCAATAAAGATAGTTTGTCTTCCTTTCTGATGTGTATTCCCTTTATTTCATTCACTGCTCTGGTGAGGATTTTGAGTAATATGTTGAATGGGAGTTTTGAGAGTGGACATCCGTGTTGTGTTCCTGATTTAAGATGAAATGCTTCCAATTTTTCTCAATTAACATAACAATGAAAGTAGGTTCAGCATAAGTGGTTCTACTAGTCTGAGGTAAGGTCCTCCTACACCTATTTTCCTCACCCAATAATATTTTCATGGAGCTTGAAAAACCAATCTTAAAATTCAAAAGAAGTCCTAGAATAGCCAAAGTAGTCCGGAACACCAAGACAAAAAAGGTAACATTATGATCCCAGACATTTAGTTACATTACAAAGCAACAGTGAATACATATAACAATTAATATAAATGTGTGAGTGTGTGCACGCGTGTGTGTGTGTGTGTGTGTGTGTGTGTGCGCGCGTGTGTGTTTTAATGGCCCCAAAATAAACAGGTTGACCAGTGGAACAGAACTGAGGATGCAGAGACAACTGATCTTTGACAAAAGGGCTAAAAGACACACTGGTAAAAGAATAACTTCTCAAATAAATGGCGCTGGAAGAACTGGTTATCCACCTGTAGAAGAATGAATGCAGACACAGAGACCACAGTGTACCAAAAAATCCCTGAATCAACAAATGGGATTTTATCAAATTAAAAAGCTTGAACATAGCAAAGGAACCAATTAACAGAGTAAAGAGAGAGCCACCAGAGTGGGAAAAAATGTTTACCACCTACACCTAAGACAGGAGGCTAATAACTAGAATATACAAAGAAGTGAAGAAAAATAGAACCCTCAAAATCAAACACTGAATTAAAAACGGGCAACTAAACAGAATAGACAGTTCTCAGGTGAAGAAGTACAAATGGCCCGCAAACACATGAAAAATTTTTCGACATCCTTAACCATTAGAGAAATGCAAATTAAATCAACACTGAGATACCGTCTTACCCCAGTGAGAATGACATATATCAAGAACTCAAGTAGTAATGGTGCTGGTGAGGAAGGGAACCCTTTTCGTTCCTGGTGAGACTGCAGACTGGTACAACCACTGAGGAGAGCAGTATGGAGATTCCTCACGGAGATAAAATAAACATTCCATTGGACCCCAAGATACTCTTCTGGGTATCTTTCCAAAAGAGTTAAAAGCAACATATAACAGAGGTACATATAAAGTCATGTTTATAGCAGCACAACTAAAAACAGTTAAATGTGGAAGATGCCAAAATATCTATCAACAGGCCAACAGGTACAAAATTGTGGTATATGTACACAATGGAGTACTACTCTGCCATGCAGACAGATAGACCTGAGCCATAAAGACACATAGACTTGAGTCATTTGTAGATACATGTACACAACCTCAGACCATTATGCTCAGTGAAGTGAGTCAGATTCCTAGGTTAATTATTATACCATTTGTCTAATATGAGAAACCCAGAACAGAAATAAAGTCAAACGGGTGAGATATTGGGAGTCAGGGGGACAACGGGACTGGAAGGGATTGTGATGTTGACACTAAATACGTATAGAAAATTCTCAACCTCAATGTAACCATTATGTATCACATATATAGATATACACACACACACATATGAGAAAAATCAGTAATCAACATGAAAAAACTTAGAGTTACTAAAAGAGCATGAATTCTGCTATATATGTTATATATTAATAAAAACATGTAGCATAAAAAGGAAGCAAGGAATCAATTAGCAGATACAGGTACAGATAGGGGAGAATGAAGCTGGCAACAGAACACTAACAAACATAGACAGAATTGAAGAGTTAGAAAATACTGATTTTGCATTCATCATTGAAATAATTGATTCAGACAAGAATCATCAGCAGACCCTAAGGCTGATAAGTGAAATTTTAATTAGGAATAGGACACTTGCTCAAAAATGGTCTCTTTTCAAATTAATTTTAAGTAAACTGGTGCTGGTGTAACTTTCCTTAACCAAGTGATCAAAGTTAATAGGAAAGTGACACGGAGAACACATCACCGCTGAACAGCAGCTGCGTTATCAGGTGGTCTTTTTGGAAAACTTCAGACACATCAGAGTTGAGAGATAATCCACGAAGAAATTGATGTATATTTCTCAAAATTGGCAATGTTATGAAGAACCAACAAAAAAGCTTGGGGCCTATTCCAGACAATAGGAGACTAAGGTAACATGAGACTCAAAAGGCTGTTGGTGTGTCCAACCTTAGGCTTGTAGGAATTTGCCAATTATTTTTTAATATTATATTTAAAATTTGCCTAAGACATTTCTTCTTCACTTAAAAATCAAGTGCAAAAAAAAAGAAATGGTGGGCAGATATATCTTCAAGTCTACACGATCTTAACTGTACAAATAGTGAAATGTGAATAGGTACATGAAATGAAGAGGATTACATTAAATATCATTAGATTATATTTATTATATTTTCTAATTTTAGTAAATACATGGAGTTGTATAAGAGTTGCTCTTGTTATTATTAAGAAAAAATTATCTAGAGGAGCAGGTATATGACATCTACAGCTCACTATAAAGTGAATTAGGAAGGAAATAATATGCCTATACATATATTATATGTTACCTAGAATAAACACAGAAAGAAAAAATAGGAAAAATGAAGTGGGGAAAAAAGTTAAAATTGATCTGAATATAAGATATAAGAATGTTTTATATAAATCTTGCAAAATTGTTTTAAATTATTTCAAAATATAAAATTATTTCAAAAATAATGTAATAGTACAAATCACTATAAACTTCACTATCAATGTTTTAAAAATTCTTAACAAATACTCTAAAATGACAACATTGGCACAAGTGAAGTTTTCGGTTTGTGATATCGTTACACGTAAAATGAACTGGGACTAACTCAGCGCACTGGGAAGACACAGAAAGCAGCCAACTTCAGCTGGTCTGAGCTTCCCTTGTTGGACTGTTGCCTTTGTCTCTTCAAGTACAGAAGAGAACTTAGAACCAGCTTGTCTTCATTCCAGTTGCTGCTTAAATCTTTTCAGCAGACCTGTATAGGGTTTCAATAACTATCATGATGTTTAATCTCTTCTATCGAAAACGCTTCAATAATGATCCTGATTATTTTTCTTTCTAATCATATTATGCTTTCATTTATTAAAATAACCATGGGTGCCACTCAGCTCAGGTCAGATGCTTTTGTTTATAAATCAGATCACCATGGCACAAGAAGTCCCAACGAGAATCAACAAAAGGGATTACATTAAATTAAAAGGCTTTTGCACAGGATAAGAAACAATCAGCAAGGTGAAGAGATAACCCACAGAATGGGAAAAGATATTCAACAGAAACCCTTTAGACAAAGGATTAATATCCAGAATATACAATGAAATGAAAAGCATAAAACCCCCCAAAATAAATGATCCCATTGAGAAGTGGGTGGCTGAAATGAGAAGAAGCCTTTATATAAATGTAAAGATTAAGGTGATTAATTACACTCCTGGAGTTGAGCATGGGATAAATCTCACATAAACTGCTTGGTAGTGACATAATGCCCGATAGTAAAATGAAAGTTGAAGAGCGACCCCAAAGCCTTCTACAGTAGCTTTCTAGAAGCTGGACTGCTTATTTGATAGAAGATGATAATGTACGCAGCCAAATCCTGGAAACAACCTACCTGCCCATCAATAGAGGAATGGCTAAAGATGATATGATATCTATACACAATGAAACACTGTGCAGCCATAAGGAAAGACATATATGAAGCTTTTGAATGAAAATGGGGCCTTCTTGAGGCAATAATGCTCACCAAAATGGACCAAACACAAAAGATTGTCTAGACACAGGTGTCCCTCTTATGAAATTCACAAAAATGTAGGCATAAAAAGGCTCCAGCATGAGTGAGAGAGTAGGAAAAGAGAATGGTCAGCTAGGAAAGGGGTGAATGTCTGAGAAAGAGGAAGGGACACAGAAGGTCACTGAACCCCCAAGCCCCATGTCTCTAATGTGTTATAGAATTTGGAATTCAGGCAGATATAAATTTTTAAAAAGATACATAAAATTCAAAAAAGTAAAACTAAAATTTAAAAGTACAGTTAATGTAAAACTCCAGCTAGAGTAGGGATAATTCGATCTTCTCCAGTGCTAGAGCCTGCTTTAGGGAAGGACAAGTGACACAGATTTAGCCCACTTGGCCATGGCATCTTCCTTATGCTTCTAGTGAGAATGAAGCACTCATTGGCTGTGGGGAAATGAATCTCCGTAGTCCGTAGTGAGTCAGCAAGCATTGTCCTGTGTGTTGCTAGAGGCCTCTTGCGCTGGCAAGAGGCCAAGTGTCCACAAAAGAACATACAGAGTTCAGACTCAGCTCTGCTGGAAACTCGCCCTCCACCGGGAGCTTACTTCTTCGGGGTCCCTAGACAAACCGGTGATCTTTGAATAATACAGTGTACAGGAAAAAATAACCCAGAACACTCACTTCTGTGACCTTAATATTAATCACCTCCTCAGTCCTACAGCAGCTTAAAACCTCACATATTACACGTTGTGGTTTTATTATCTAGAAAATTCCCTTTCTCCAAGTGAGTGCGTAATGCACACTAGGGGGAAAAATGAAGTGGGAAGGAATGGGAAGAAATAGAACTGAAGAAGCATGACTGAAGGAGATTGGAATGTATGTCCCAGGGAAGGACAAAGGGGGCGGTACCCAGTCAGTTAGGCATGATGGCACGTATGACCTCAAGCTCTCTAGTATCTATGTTTAATACTAAACCTCATCATTGTGAAGAAATACCCCTTCCCCAGTTCGCGTCTTACAATAACAACTCAATTTTCTCTATTAATTATATTTGACAAATACAAATGTTTGTCTTAAGTTAACTTTGGACTTGACTGGCAGCCAAATTGAATTTTGTGGGAAGATAAAAAGGTGGTGGGGCTGGAGGAATGGCTCAGCGGTTAAAGCGCTTGAGGAAGCGCTAAGGCAAGCCCTAAGTACCCGAGTGCGATTTCCCAGCACCACATAAGCTGGGCGTGGTGGTGCACGCCTGTAATCCCAGCACTCGGGAGGCTGAGACAGGAGGATTGCCGTCAGTCCAAGGCCAGCCCGGGCTCTGAAGTGAATTCAGGACCAGCCTGGACCACAGAGTGAGACCCTGTCTCAAAAATAAATAAAGAAAGAAAGAAAGAAAGAAAGAAAGAAAAGAAAAGAAAAGAAAAGAAAAGAAAAAGGAAGGTGGTGCATAATAAGAGAAGCAGGTTGAAAAAAATGATTTTAGCCCAAGGAAGAAGGAAATGAAATTTTAAAAAGAGAGAAAGAATGAATGAAAAAAGAGAGTAGGAAGAAGAAAGTAGGGAGCCTAGGGTTGGGAGCACCTGACAGGGGCCAGTGTCTACAAGAGAGTCCACTATCATGTGACTTCAAAGTGTCACACCCAGAACAAGTAGAGAAAAAGTAAGATACCACAGTGAGGGCAGATACGGCAGGTGATGGACGTCTGGAGCCAGATTAAGGCATTGCATTGAATCAGATTTCTTAGGTTTTTTCTGGACCTCGGGACTATGCTCACACCCAAAGAAAGAAAACCAGAAGGACTCCCAGAGGAATTCAGTCAGTGGCCCTCCATAATACAGAGATTATCACCCCAAGATTGCTGGTGTGCCTAGGGACTGCAAAGAAGCAAGCTACACGAGGATTCAGATTCTAAAGGCCCAGCTTTGCGGTCCATGGTGTGGGATAACTTTGAAATTCACTCTGCCATCGCCCTGAGGGCCACGGTGCGAAGGAGTTGAGCAGTCTACAGAAGACCCTGCCCCTGCACACTGTCTAAATCAACACCCCACATGTTGCTTCTTATTTCTGCTTCTTGAGGCGATCCCTGGGAGCACCTCCTCAGAAAAGCAATACAAAAAAAAAAAAAAGCTAGATTTAGTTTCCCATTCCACAAAAATATATTATTTTCCACTTCCTCCATAATTGTAATGAATTACCCAAAAGCAATGAGGAAAACCAATTTATTACTTATTATTGAAAGTAAATAGCAAGGCTGACTTGTGTTCTATCCTGTTCATATACTGAGGTCTTAAGTCCGGGAACCCTAAATGTGATCATTTTTATAGGTAAATGTCTTTCCTTTTTATTTTTTACTGTATTTTTAATTTTTTCTTTGTATTTTTGAGTATGACACACTAAAACTCCATTTATGTGTAATTTCATACATCTTGGGAAATCTATGTCCATGCATATCATGTTATGATGGTCTTTTTCCCTTTTCTCTCCCTAGCATTCTACCTCCCTGTTTCCTGCCCTCTCTTGTACGTCAGGTCTTTACGACACTATGAAATGTCATGGAGCCATAGAGAAAGATAGGAAGCATTTGTGAGAAAATGAGGACGCACCTTGAGTCAATTGTGCTTGGTGGAATGGACCGAACACAAAAGATTAAGTATCACATGGTGTCTCTTATATGAGATTGCCAGAAATATATGTAGAAAATATGACTGTCTTAATTTCTGCTTTTAATTAAGCTAAAATCAAGTCATTAGGTGTGAATTCAATAATGCTGCTATTCTTATAAGGAGCAGACATTTCCTGGGAAGAAGCTACTATTTTGCATCTTAGCTGAAGGACTGAGCCAAGGTTTCAGAAAATGCAAACATGGGTGATATCTGATCTCAGAATTCCAGCCTCCAGAATTATAAGAACATAAATGGGCCATCTAACCTGCCCAGCCTGAGTACTTAACCCAGGAAATTTACATATTCGCACAATGATATCACAATATTGGAAGCACCAAGTTCAGATATGCAATTAAGTCATAATGGATAATAACAATAAAACTATTATATAAAGTGCCTGTTGTATCAGCAAAAAAGCCAGGCAATTTTTTGTATTATCTACAGTCCTGACAACAAATTTACATTTCACATAGATATAATATTATTGTGTCCATTTAAATGACAAGAGAACTAGAACTTAAAGAAAATAGATTAACTCACTGCAGTCCCACAGCTTTAATAAAGGAAGGGGCAGTGAGATTGCTTCATAGGTTTGTAGAATCAGCCACTTAAGATAAATCAAAATGTCTGACTCTACTTTTTCTTTATTGATATACAATCAAAGATTAGTAATTTAATTTTTTAAGATTTATTTTCTCCACTTGAATAAATCACGATTACAGAGCCAAAAATACACCACATGAGTATAAAAAGGTAAATTTCAGGAAGTATTCAAGAGATGCTTTGATACCTCTGTAAAAGATTAGGTAACCCCCCCAAAATACTATTTTCCTAGCTACTAGGAGATGATGTGGTCATAACAAAGCAGTCTTTCCATTTTCAGTTTCATTAGTGCTCTCTGCATTAAACCTCCCTCTTTCACCAGGAGCAATAAGCCATCTTCGCTCAATCTCTCCATGCAAAGTCAACCTAATCAGCCAACAACAGGGAGTTCACAAACGTACAGGGGCTCGTTATTCAGCACTTCTGAGGAACAGCTACAGCAGATCTAGTTAGTGATTAAATATTTAGTGTCAGTATTACTGGCAACAGAGAAAAGCAAATACCACATGTCTTAGAAAGTATATTGAAGGTAGCCAGTCCGTCACAGGTGTGACAGATTCTGATTACATCATTAAAGGTTTTAATATAGAAAATATGCCCCAGATTCTTTTCCCATCTCTCTCTCTCTCTCTCTCTCTCTCTCTCTCTGACAATACTGGCACATTCCTGTTAAATTTTAAAATTAGCTTGAAGCAGAATTCACCAGCAAGGACAAAGAAGAACAGATATTATAAATAATTTGCTGTACCACTAGTTTAATTTGATAGAGTGTCTGAAGCACTACAACTGTAAGGAAACTGGTAACTGCCCCCTTTCAAATCTGAGGACAGCAAATTCATCGCATGATAAAACAGAACCACCTACCTCTCTTCTATTCCACATGCAGCCCTCCCCACTGCTTTTCCCCAAAAAGGTAACACCAAAACGTGACAGCCTCTCTAGATTTCTCTAAGCTGGATACAAACATAACTGCAACCAGAGACGGGAAAGATCTTATTATTTTATTCCTTGAAGTGAGCACCAGCAATTACAAGCTTGCTTCTGAAATGTAAATTCACGACTTCTTGGGGTTAAACATAGAAGACCCTACACCAAGTTGTCCAGAAACTGAAAATATGATGGTGCCTTAGTTACTTTCTCAGTGCTGGGACAGAGTACCTGACATACAACTTTAGGGAGGAAAGATACATTTTAGCTCAGAATTTCAGAAGATCACAGTTCACTCACAAGCAGGAGGCTGGAAATGGAGGAATGAGTCTGGAGCTGGACTCGGAGGCAGAGGTCCTCACTACATGGCAGAATAGAGCCAAGTGTGGGAGAAAAGGAGAACCACCCTTCCCGGCCAAGCCCCAAGCATCCGACCCTTGCAGCCAGGCCCCACCTTCCAACAGTATGTAGTATATCCTTAAGTACATGAGGCCCTTGGGGAACATTCCAGATCCAAATCACAACAGATGGATTTATATATTTTAAAACACAAGCACGTGTTTGAGGGGGCTTAGGAAACACTGGGAAGACATTTCCCACTTGGAGTTTAGCCTAACTAGGGGAACACTCTGACTTTTGAGGATACGTTGATGGTATCACATGCTAGATCTTCACACATACAAGGATTTTAATTACTTTAACTGCTACATTCTATGTCTTGCTCACACCTTTATCTTAGCTCGGTCTCCCCATAGGGATGAGCTAGCCCAAGCATTATAGCCACTGGTACTCCATTCAAGATCTTGGTAGAGTATGCTGTCTTCATAAGTTCTGGGCTGTTCCCCTCTGGGTCACTAAAGAAGCTATAGTCTATGCTCCCTGTATAGTGATAAAAGTCATTTTTTGCCTTTTATCAACTGGCCTGAGAAGTCTCAGGCAACATGATCAAACAAGGGTACTTGTGTGAAGGTCATGAGCATGAGACCTCAGGCACAAGGCTCATCTTTCTCTGACCCCGAAGTACATCCCCCCTTCAGCAGCAACACTACGGGTCCCCCCTTGCTGGCACTGGCTCTATTTTCCATCCCACTATCCAACCATTCTTGCTTTTATTTTTGAAACTAAGAATGGCTTCTAGCCAGCTCAGAGGACTACTGACTGGGAGTCTTCAGCATCTTTTCTGGAAGGATGAGTGGCTCATCGCTCTATCATCCATCTCAGGACCATCAGTACAGAGAAAAATTGGGGTTCAAGTACCTGTTTTCTGGGCTTAAAATGTGACAGTGTACTAAAAATCCAACATTAGCTATACTCTTGCAATTTTACGATTTTCTGTAACCTCACACTGATGTTAACTTTCTGTAACCAGGTTGTGAAATGATGTAACTCAGACTGCCAATACACTAAATGATTCCATTTAGTGGTGATTATGCTATTCAGGTTATGTGTTTGCTGTGTGAGGTAGAGTTTACTGTGTAAGCTAAAATTTACTTTACAAGTCAGTTTGCTATGAGTTCATTTTCCGGGGCCCTGCCTCCCTTACCTCAGAGCTTTGCTTGTGCACTTATCAGGATGTATCTGGAGTCTTATGATAAGGGCAGGGACTTAACTTCTTCCCCCTCCATAGACTCCATGGCAACCTGCCCAAAGTTGCATATTTCATAAGAGCTAATGGCTAAAAGTCAGATTATAACTGGTTGCTTTGTAGTAACAGGACAGCCAGCCAAGAATGATGGCTAGGTGTTGGGTTATGATTGGTCCTAGTCACCACACAAGCAAAGTTCCAATAGAGGAGAAAGTGAACAGATATAGAGTTTCACTAAGGCAGTCATTTTTTAAATCAAATATGTAGTTTATTCTGAAATTAAAAATCTAAGTCTAGAATTGGTGTTATACATTAGAATTATGAGACCACCAAATGTCAATTGGGGAAAGGTAAGGTTTTTTTTATTACCTTGAGATATTAATATGACTGGAGGTTGGACTGTCCCTGGACTCTGGGTGAGTCATCAGAGAGTAGCCCAGATCAAGTTTTACACAAAGGTTATATAGAGGATTTTACATCATTACATATATCACACACAATGACCAATCATAACCTGACACCTACCTGGTGTTCTTGACATGATGATTCTGGAATGAAATACATGACTATCACGAAATAGGTGACTCTTGTGACTCTCCGCAGGTTGCCAACATGGAGTCAAGGGAGGGGAAAGAGGTTAAGCCACTGCTCTTATCATAAGACTCCAGAGACATCCTGATAAGCACACAAGCAAGGCTCCAAGGTGAAGCAAGCAAACCGACTTATGAAGTTAAATTTAACTTATACAATAAACTCTACCTCACACAGCAAACATATAACCTGAATAGCATAATCACCACAAAATGGAGTCACTTTAGTATACTGGCAGTCTCAGATATATCATTTCTCAGCCTGGTTAGAGAGTTAACATCAATGCAAGGTCATAGAAAATTATAAAATTACAGAAGTATACCTAACGCTGGATTTTTAGTAGAGTGTCATGCAAATTGGCTGAGATAAACAATAACCATTAAGTAAACAGTGTTTTATATTTTTCTGTGTATAAAAAGGATAGTTAAAGGAATTAATATATGAAAGCATCATTAAATGTACATTTGTTAAATATTGCCTAGAAATCTACCTTTGGAAAAAAAATGGAAACTACAGGGGAAGAACATTTTTATGAAGGATCATTAATACATTTACATTTTTAAATTACATCCCTTAGGGAGCCTAGAGACACTGGTTATTTTTTATTTTAAGTGTCATTTGGTATTCCCTTTATTGCTCTATCTCTGTAGGTCAGGAAGATATAAAGATTGGGAAACGAAATCCACCTGATTACAAAGATTTAAAAGTCAAAAAGTTACAGTAATGACACAACTATTGAACTTACCTAATTGTTTAAGAGACAAATAGAGTGCTAAATGCTCATTTGCCTTGAGAATGAAACAGATCAGCACAATCTCCTTACTGATTTTGTGTTCCAGGATATGGAATGAAGGTATTTTACTACAAATAACACCCTACAGCCAAAACGAAAATCTTCTGTCCCTTCAAGGGAAGACGTTTCTCTAATGGTTTTTAAAATTGTGCTGAGTTGCTTTTGCAAGTGGAGCCTGCATTGTCCCACTAAAACAGAAGCCCTGTTTCTGAAAGAGAAAGAAAAAAAAGCATTTCATATGACCATTCCTTGGGTTGACTTGCCGTAGCCCCAGGGTCCAGGCATGGACTTGAATAGAGTCTGTGTGGCTGCTCTCCATGGTCTGCTGCATCATCATATAGCCAAACTGAATTGTTTTGACGAGAGCTGGTGAATAGGCTATGTTTGGACAGACTGGGTCTGTTTTTAGCCATTAAAAAGGGCTATTAAAACTGCTGAGCTGTCATTAAAGCACATTGTGAGGTGCCCAAGACAAAGCAGCAAGAAATAAATTGGCTTTCTGCATCCAGGAGCCTGAGTCTGGGAAGACATTACCCGTCAGGCAAACTCCACTTAACGGGCTGGAGAGGGAACCAACACTTATTCCAGGTGTGACTGAAAGGCGCTCAGCGGGAATTAGAGTCTGCGAAAGTGCTTTGGGTTAAAAGAAAGAAAAGGAAACAGAGTTTAACATTTCAAGTACTGGCCACCAAGCTGGGCGAGGTTCTCCTGGTTTGCTGCACTATGCACTATGGCAAAAACTCATTAATTTAGAATAATTGAGAGAAGGAAACCACTAGGCATTCCAAGTTAAAACAGGAAATTATACAATAAATTTGGAAGACTGCCATTGTATTATGTTGTTGCCCCAAGCTAACAATCTTGCTAACCAAAGTTTCTAGTTTATGCTTGTAGTTCAAAAGAACAATTTGTAATTAGCACACCGTTATTAAGATGCAAATATCATCTGTGAGTTTTGTTTTCTTTACAGATTTCTACACAGGGGTAAACATCTCTCAAATTTTCTTTCAAATGTTGATTTCACTGCCCATACAATTAAAATAATAAATCATGTTACAAAGTAATCTATAGCTTGTCCCGAATTAGAGCTCAGTTCTCATTTGAATAGTCCTGAATTCTGAATTATTTTGATTGACCAATTAGTAAGCCCAAACAAGAAAAGCATCACTGAAACAAATGGGAATCTTATGAATTTTGAAAATCAAAAACTCAGTATCAGTCCTCCTCGGCTCCTTTATTTCTCTCCTTCTCAGGGGTCAGAGCAATTTCAATCCTCTCTCTCTGTCTGCAGCCTTCCCTGCAATGGCTTCCTCTAAGACACATATGCTGGTCATTCCTATATTAATTTTTAAATATTCCTAAGTTTCTTGTCCATATCAAGAGTCACCTTGGCTTTTTATTCTTCTGCAAAGCCAGATTTACCAAAAGTATGTCCGCGTTCTTGGTCATCCGCTCTCACACTCTTTACCGTTCTTTCTTCATTCTACTGAAGTTTCACTGCTTTTCACATCCCTTCCCCCCGCAGACCCCACGCTCTCTCCCAGAAATCCCTCACATTCAGTCCTTACCTAATAGGACCTTTCTAGTGGCGGAGAAGACTTCTAAGACAGTGTTGAGTAGAAAATGGAATAGCTGGCACTCTAAATATTCATACCTAAAAAGGAAAGCTTCTACTTGCTCAAATTTCAGATTATATTAGTTTGACACTCTTTAACCTATGACCAGTCTAAAGAAGTTTTCTTCTGTTTCAGTGAGTCATTTCTCTATACCACTGGCAAACACTTTGCCACTGTCCAGGATTTCAGCTGCATATTTATATCTCCAGCCACTGCTTGCTTCAGACAAAGGGAATGGGAGAGAATATTGCTCATATCTCTAAAAATAATAATATATATAGGCTGAATTTTAATCAATTATTATCTCTTAGATCTACTAAGATGGCAATAGATATAAAAATGCCAGAAAAATTGGACATCACCTTCCAGGTTGTACTCTTCACCTAGTACCTTAAGGCAAGACTTTAGCAAACTGTTCTATAAACCTGACTGCTAGTGGAACGTGGAGTGTATAAAAGACTAGTGTGCTCCGTAATAATTCTCATGTGTCTTTTTTTAATGAGCCCTTTGATCCAAAACAATATTATATTGAATATGTGCTGATAAATCCATTCTGGAAACACTCTGCAAGGGAAAACCCAACCTATACCTAGAACAGGAATTGATTCTCTTGATAATAATTTCTGGCATTCCAAACTCATCTCCCTATGGAATGATCCAGTATAATTGACTGGCCTCCTACTGAGGGTTGCCAGATAAAATAGAAGACACTCAAGATAAATGTGGACGTCAGATAAATAATAAAGATTTTTAGTATAAGCATGCCCCAAAGGTTTCATGAGACACCGTTATACTAAAAATATTCACAATTTCTCTGAAAATTAATGATAACGGTGCATCTTATATTCTTCCTCTGCTATATTGCATAATTTGATTTCTGGTAGCTCTGTGTTCTTTTGGAGGACTCAGCATCTCTCACTGTTGTTGGCTAGTGGGACATTCAGCAGCCACAGTGGGTATATCAGCCTTAGTGACATCCACAGTGCTGAGCCTATGAATAACCTCCATTCCCACCACACGGCCAAATGTCCGCATGCCAATGTGCTAGTGAAGTGGCAGAAGAGAAAAGCTGGATGAGATTCAGAGACTGCTCATCCTGTATAGTTTGTTTCTTGAGACTATGCACGGGGGTGAGACACGGGTATTTATATACTTTGTTCTAACCCAATTACTCCATCCTCATATCACTTTTCTAGAATTTTTTTCCCATTTTTGACCCATGCCCTTGACAAACACTTTGCCACTGTCTAGAATTTCAGCTGCATATTTATATCTCCAGTAATTCTCTCATTGGGTAAAGAGGATAGAGGCATATACTGTTCACTTCTTTGCCTAACAGGGAGATTTTTCTCTACTCTCTCCCATAGAGCTATCCCTGAATGGGGCTATCAGGTCACATCCCCCCAACCCCCCCCCCCCCACGAACTGATTAGAGAAAGCCTCTTCTGAAGTCAGTAGACTTACAAAGATAGATTGGTCCAATGGAAGTAGAAGACATAAGGTCTAGCCTAAGTTCTGTTATTGAGAGTCACTAATTTATTAGTGTCTTCCAATTCTACCTTACCATACTGTGGATTGAGATTGCCTTGCCTGATATCATGTCTTGGGGTTTCTGATTGTACATAATTCATGAAAGATAGCTCTGGCTGTGTAGACAGTGGATAAATCTCAGCCATGTCCTCAGTTTCTACAGAGTCGAGCATGCCATGAACTGTATTTAAATAAAGAATACCTGTGTATTGCAAAAGATAAGACTTTATTCCAGATCTGAGCAAGTCTACCCTGCAAAATTTTAAGAAAAAATGTTAAGAGATTTTTTTTTAAGTTCTCTTATTCATACCAATATCATCGGATCTGCTGGCCAACACAGATTGATCCAGCAGGGAAATAGACTGCACCTGCTACAGAGAGCTCTTGACTTGGATACTATTATTCCAATCTGGTGGCCTGAGAGTCATTTAAGAATGGATCAAAAATGTACTCTCAGATACCATGTATACTGATCTAACATCCAAACAGATGCAAGGAGAAGATACTATAAATTGCCTATTACTTTAGAGGGAATAGCCTCATGTGTTCACATCACCGGAATGTCAGTTTTTTCACATTAGTTTAGTATTGCTAGATAACATTTTGTCATAAATTCAGTGGCCTAAAACAGCATGTTTTTATTATTCTACAACTTTTATGGTTCAAGAGTCCACACATGGCTTAAATGAGTTCCTTGCACTCAGGCCTCCTGCAGTTGCAATGCAGGTGTGATTGGAGCTAAGTCTCATCAAAGGCTTGAAAAAAACCCACTTCCAAGCTCCTCCTGTTTACTGGCAGAACTTCTCTTCGTGCAGCTGTACATCTGAGCTCACATCTTCTCACTATTAATTACAGGCCACCCATAGGGTACAGAACCTGACTACAGCTCCCTGCCCAAAACACAGAGTTTACAACATGGCCATTTGTTTCTGAAGAACGAGCAGGAGACTGTCTCTCTTCAAAAGAACCCAATTCCTCTATATGGCTTTCATTCAGGCCAGCCAGCAGAAACCTCTCCTACATCCTGTTTGTTGTATAATGTCAGGATTGGAACCCAGAGCCTTTCATATACTGATGGCCTACTCTACCCCTAAGCTACATCCCCAGCCCCACTGAAATGTCTTTTAATTAGCTAAAAACAACTGATTTGTTACCTTTATTACATCTAAAATTGTAACATCTTTGCCACAAAATGTAACTAAATCTTGACAGTGTCATTCTTTCTTAGGCACAAGCATCTCCCTCACAAGTAGAGATTATATGGCACCCATGCACCAAGGACTGGAAATCTTGGGGTCCCGTTTAGAATTCTGCCTTCTGCTGAGTACTGTCCAATGGTCCGTTGTAAGGAGATGCCATCCCAACATGAGGAATAGACACCACTCGTTTATGGTGAAAATGCTCTGCTGATGTCACTTAAATGTGTGCTTCTTTCTCATTTCCTCATTTAAGTTCCCACTAGAGAAAGCTGGAAGTTCTCAGTCACCATGTCTACATTTCCACTAACATCTATCTATTTTTAGTTTATGTGTGTGTGTTTCTAGATGTCACTCTAGGTCAAATTTAAATTTTCTCCTAAAATTGTATCTACTTTCTTCTTGGGCAGTAAAGTAACCATAGGACATGAAAGAACAGGTCAATGTGAGAAAACACTAAAACAATGCAAGTACAACTACAGCATCATTTTTGGTGGAAAACATAAAAGTTAAACATGAATTTTAACATATACTATATATATTTAAGTTATATGAAATGAATAGGAATGTTAGATTTACAACAGAAAGTATTAGTATGTACACAATTGAAAAAGTATTTTCCAGATGTCATTAAGGCTAACAGAGCTACGTCTTTTTCCCAACCACTCACTGTACTCAGGAGTAACATCAAAGGAGCAGCCCTACATTCTTAGGTATCTAAGTACTATTTTTCATTAAAAGAAAATAAAATTCTTCAAAGAGTAAGAAAGTCCTTGTCTAGGCACAAGGAAAAACTATGGTGAGCCTAGAACTCAGACAAGTCTGAGTTTCAAAAGTGTCTGGGGTTGTGGTGACAAAGTTCTATTTAAGAACATGCCCGCTTGGCCAAATTGCAAAAATAAATAAATAAATAAATAAATAAATAAATAAATAAATAAATAAAACACAGGGCCATTAGAGCCGAAGGAATTACCAGTAGATTAGAACAGGTGTCTTCCTAAATAAAGCAAAAAGATTATAAACATTTAAGGTAGGGAATATGATATAATAAAGAATAAATATAATAGATTTTTCTATTTTTAATTATAAAGAAATCATCACTATGAATATCCACTTTCCTTTAAAATTATGATGTATTGAGGAAGTTTTTAACCTACATGTTAAATGGGCAAGGATAGATATAATACAGCTAACAGCCTATTTACTAAAGAAGAAAGAACTGACTGCCACCAACATTCGGAGAGGTAGAGGGTGCCAAGGGGGAACATGGTAGATGAGCAACATCCCAGATGAGATGGCACACAGAGTCAACTGCCGGGAGGTGAAATTACAAAAGATCCTAATATAACATCATCAAATAAACTGAAAACTTAGACCAAATCCTATAGTCAAGAGCACCAGTGAGAAAAAGAATGACTTTGTTATAAGAAAACAATGTGGTTTGTAAAAATCCGTTTAAAGGAGTAAGTCATCATAGATTGGCTTTAAGAAGAAACTCATGCTGCAAACCTTATGTTGGGATTTTATCAGCCTTTCTGATGACTTTTCTCAACCCAGTTAGGACGAGAAATATTAGTAAATTCCCCAGAAATCAGAAAGCAAGATTTAAATTTTCACCGAACAAGTCAAGCTAAAGGTACTAAAACTCTGGTCATTGGTTTAAAAAAGTGGTATCACTTCATTTTTGGTAAGAGGATGTGTCTGTGCAAGTGCACATGTTGTTTATCTGAAGCACTGAACAGGTACTTTGGAATTTAAAAAAAAAAAATTTGTTTGTAAAGTATGATGCAAATCACTGATTACATGACTAAGAATGCCTTTTCCAGTGTCTACATTTGATCATTAGCAGAACTTAAATATTTAGAAGCTTCTATGCTTAATATTTTGAGAACTAAACATGAAAAAGTAGTTGGAAATGCCCCACTTTAGATAGTAAAATTACTAGAACATGAAGCCTCTTAACAAAACATTTTAAATTAAAGATGCTTACTATCTCAATTTCCCTGTATTGTTTACGGAAGTTTTTCTTAAATTCTTTGCACATCAGCTCCCTGCCAAACAGCTCTTTCACCGCGGAATGTTTCAGTCGCTTCCCAGTCACTGGGACCCAATACCCGACAACAGAACTTTGGAGACGAAAGAATTATTTTAGCTCAATTTCAGGCGTCTCGGCTCATACATGGAAGAGACTGCTGCCTGGCAAAGCAGCTCCAACCAGGGGGGGAAGGAACAGAGAGTGAAAGGAGGTGTGAGGGGATTCCCCCTTAGCACCCTAGGTGCCCTCAGTGGATGTGAAGAGTAGAGCGGCCCAGTGATCCAGGCTTTGAGAGAATGCTTCAGACTTCGACCTCGAATGAATGCATTCCTGCTTTCATCTGTTCAGGCACGTTTAACTTATTTATTGTCTGGTGTCAGTTTGTTTATCTCAAGTTCTTGGGATGTTTCGTCTTTGGAACTTCCTGCACCATGTGCACTTCCCTGCGCAGCTTGTGAGCGTGTACATCTCCCCGATGAGCTCATCCTCACTGTTGCTGTGTTTTCCAACCTGTGCTCCTCAGGGGGTGGCTACATCCCTAGACTTTCAGAATATCCCTACACAGAGAACTGTGTTTCCTCCCCTGATGCCTCACATTCGTCAATACAGGACCAGGCTTTACATGAATGTTGAAGCTTGTTTCTCATACCATATAAATAATGTATACTAAATTTTGGGTGTATAGGTAACAAAAACCTAAAATTGTGATGTCTTTTGAAAAATTCTTTTTCCTCTTTTATTTTCTCTACAGCATTATTTTTTTTCTCTTTGCCATTTGAGAATTTTTCTTGCACTAAGGAGAGAGCCCTTCTAGTCTTCCACATCTAGACAATGTCTTAATTAGGCTATGTGCCTCCAGAGATTTGAGGCCACATCTTCTGACCCAGTTCCGGGCCGAGCTTCCATCCAACCTGACCATGTCTGGCCCTAAGGATGTCAGATTTTCAGCCTCACCAACCTCCAACATCATACAAGCCAACTCCAAGTCACTGTCCTATCCCCCTGTCTGTCTCCCACTCCAGCTAACATTGATATATCTGATGATTTGTGTTGCATCTTATTTGTATATGTTTAAGGAAACTATCTCAAAAATTTAAGTTCATATTTGGCTGTTTCATTATTCAAAATAGACTGAGAATGATTTTAGCTGTGCAAGAAGCTCAGTAAGGAAGGAGTTCATTAAAACAAAGTCCTCACATACCAGGAGTCTGTGTCTGGGGCGACAAACAATCAATATGAGCAGCACTTGGGGAGTCGGGGCAAGAAGACAGATCTCTAGCCCCTCCATTATGCCCTATTTCCTGTTGTGTCTCAGTTCCCTGGGAAATAGTGCTTCCAAGGACTAAACCATTGATTTGTCAATTATACACAATCTTCTTTTCACAACTCCCACTCTCCGTTTCGAGAAGGAACCGGAAATTGGTATAAAAATACAAAAAGGACAAAAGACATGAAACAAGGGTCAGGAGTCTAAAGCCTGTGACTAAAGCTTTATGGTCTAGAAAAGAGGACGCCCAGCAGGAGCCGTGATTACAGTCTATAAATGTCTTCGACTAACCGTATACATGACACATGAGACTTGTTTGCTGCAGGAAAAAATGCTAAGACAGGGCAAAAACTGCCTGAAATTCTGAGTGAGCTGTTTACACAACAAAAAGAGTTTTGAATATATGGCATCAGAAAACATGTCATATAAGATATTCACAGGAATGCTGAGCTGAACTATCAGAATATTTAGCAAGCTAGTGTCAGGGATTCGAACACATTGTGACTGAAATCACACATTATTACAAACAATAAAACAAAAAACTATAGAAAGGACTTCACTTTCAACCATTTACTTAAAACATAATGTAATTTCTACACGTAATGTGGGAAGGGAAGTTCTTATGCTAGCAGCTAATCCATCCCCAGAGAGCTGTGAGAGTCCCTCCTGGCATGGCTGTGGCGGCAGCAGCCTGACACCTACTAGACATGAAAAATCTCAAGTCCCACTGTGAACCTGCTCTCAGATTCTGCAGTTTTTAATATTATACCCTACTGATACACACGCATATTAAGGTTTGGAAACCATTTTTTTAAAAAATAATGCCTTACATGCCTATGCAAACCTGAGAAAAATACACGAAATAAGAAATTTCTTCAGTTAAGTATCCTATCATCACATTGCTTGTTTGTCAAAATGATCCATTGACTCACTACCTATTAAATTGTCCTTTAATCAGTGATGATATCAATGTCAACATTTACATTAGAACAATTCAATATCATATTCTGTGCAAGACCAGGAACTTCAGAATCTGTCATTTTTTAATTTGTTCATAACTTAGTTTTCAGTTTTACATTCTTTCACTGAACCTGTATGATACATATTGGCAAAAACAGTCAACTGGCTAGGAGAAAGACCACCATTTAAATTGGATTATACCACCAAATGATTTCCCTTGCCTTGTAGAAGTTCACTGAAACAGAACTAGGCCACATTTACTGCTCCATAGAAAAATTTTGGATAACTTGACAAAAGGAAAAATAAAAACACTCTTGGGATGAGGAACACAACCTCCAAGACATAACATACCAGTCACGAAAAAACTTGATTATATACTTTTGTTATCTCCATGATATTAATTTGTAATAGTGAAATAATAACATTTCTCAATCAAGACCAGGGTCTAATAAATAAAAGGTGATGTGAAGTATTGAGGCTATCAGGCTGTGGGGAGACCACTGGCAATTCAAGGAGAGACTGACAATCCCTGATCACTCAGCATCCGGTAGACTCCGTTGCTGACAGTTGTTGATTTTATTGCAGAATGGCTTGGTCTCTATTTTCTCCGAGATTAAGAAGGATTTGTGAAATTCTATTTCAGAAAACTCATATAAGCCCAAGAAGGAGTAGAATTGCAATTTTTGTCACCAAGTCTAGCTTTGGCTTTGCCAAAGGAAGGAAGAGCCTCTGCCTTTCAGACAACCCAAGAAGTCCAAGCACTTGCTCTAATCAAGCACACATTTTCAGAAGCTGGGAAGTCAGAACCAACTATGTTGCAAATTCATTAGAATTCTTAAGCCCATGTTGCAGCCTAGTTTTTCACAACTTCTGTTTGTGTCACAAAATCTGATTGCTCTTTCATATTGCACGAAAATCTTAAATTTCATGTGCTAAAACTTCGACACATCTAGCAATCTTGTATTCAGTTGCCAATGGGTAACATTCCACTACAACTGAACTATGTCCATGGGTCCCCAAAAGGCATAATATCCATCCAGTCTTACTCATATATTTGTTCTACAACCATTGACTTTAACCAGCCTTCAATCTTTTTTGACATCTAGATTTGCCTTAAGTTGATCCTACATAATGGTGAAGTGTCTGCAGCAAGGTCAAAGTGGCTGATTTTGTAGCTAGCCCAGTTCTGTCCATCTGGTTCATTGAAACTTATTGCTCCAGGACGTACTGACAGGAGACCAAGCCCCTGAGCATCAAAGAATAGCTGCTCAAGTGTAAAGGGCCCCTGAGCTGTGCTTGAACTTAATGTATCTTTTAGGGGGTAATGTAAGATGCTTCTGTTGCCTGTGCATATGTGGATATACCCAGGAAAATTTGAAGCACTAAAAATATTCCTTTTCTGTCACATTTATTACTTTCCCTAAGCCTTTCTTTGCTCAGTCAGACTAAATGTTCCCTGACATGGACCGCTCAAACTAGCTCAAAACCAAATGTGTTTAGGAGGAGATGGGGCAACAGTGTAATTGAGAAAACAGGTGAGTAACTCAAAAGAGGAGGAGTAGTGGGTAAGTGGTAACCGGCGCTTCCAGTGCCACCAGGTCTCCTCTACCAAAAATGTAGCCGGAGCTGTGGAATTATTTTCATTGGTTATTATTATGACAGCTTAAACTTAGCATAAAATATAAAATTATTTCTGATTTGATTATTTGTATTCTTTAGCTTCTTCTGTTCTACTCCATAAAATGAAATCAGACACCCAACTTTACTGGCAATCTTACAACAAAAATTAATTTATGACAAAAAATCATGAAAAACAGACTAATCTGAATTAATCGTACAGATGTAGTTAAAAAATGATCACCCTAAACAGGATACTAACTTCCTCCCATATTTAATAAATGCCACCTGGAATCAAGATAACTATAAAGGGATACATTCTTGATGCAATTAACTAAAGTTAGAGTTGAGAAAAACAATTCAGATCTGTTCCAGTTGATAAAATGTTGAAGAAAGCTCACGGCTTCGTTTGACTCTTTGGATCTGCACAGAAGGGCTTGTGAGGAATGAATCCTGGATTAGGCCCCTGGCTCGGTGGAACTGTGCAGGAGCTGATGGAATGTGACTGGAGAGGTGAGATCCGTGCCCACTACTATAGCATTACCATCTTATTACTGTGAATACGAATCTAAGTAAGCAGACTTTACTTGCTCTAAATAAAAGGGGGGAAATGCCTACAGCATCCAGTGATCCAAGAGTGTCCCAGTTAACACAGATTTGTTGTGTTAATCCCTACACTTGGCACCAAGGTCACATGAACTCAGTTATGTCGACTTGTTAATACAGTTAGAAGAGCAAAATAGTTTTAATCTTCTCTTTACTTTTTAGCTCTTACCATGACCTGTATCATAGGTGAAAAGTGCACTTTTCTGTGCTCCACACAAGCACACTAGTAGACACATGGATAATATGCAATAAATACATGAATGAAGGAAAGGATATAAAGTCACATACTAAAAAAAAATGGAAAGACTTTCATTCTTTATTAAATAGTGAAACTCAAAATGGTTAATAATATAACTGGTGGGCTCTCTGACATGGTTTACTCAAAAGTTTCAATTTATTGTCCTGGACCACACCAGGCCCATGTAAAATCATTATCTTTCATTTTATTTATTAACTTGGATAGTCAGCACCACCATCATTATTACCTGAAAATGTTAGAAATTCAAAGAAAGAAAAATGATACTCAATTCTGAAAAAGATAGGGTTATAGTGAGTTGAATCATCATAAGCCAAAGAGTCAAACTTTCTAAAAATCTACAAAGGGGATGATATCAATTACATTCTTTTCCTATGAAGTATGCTAGAAGTTTCCTTAATGCTGTTTTTAATTCCATGTGTACCTAGGTACACAACTGAAAAAAAAAAAAATAAATAAACTCCAAAAAATAATTTTGGGAAGTATACATAAGTTACTTTTCACAAGACCTGTTCTCCCTTTGCTCAGGAAGGCATCCCCCTTCCTTTGCTGGTATTTGGGAATTAGCTAAACGTGGAATGGACAGTTGTACCAGAATCAGTACAAAGTGATACACATAAGGCACATAGCAATACACAGGCATCAGGATTCTAACTCTGGCCATCACGACTAAAATCTCAAACAGATCCTCAAGCTCACTGGCTCTGAAGTGACCTTACAGCCACAATCAAGCCCTGTGAACCATGGCGACTCAGAGCAGTTGTGTCTCAGAAGCTGCATCCTTGCCTCAAAATCCATTAATGCTTTTTTTTTCCCTAATATGGTTTAAGAATTTATGCCACATAGGATGTCGTTTTATTCTCAATATATTTTCCTCTTAATTTTGCTTATTTAATTTACATAATACTTTCAACTTTTAAACATAATGTTGGTAGAGAAATAGGCCTTTTGCCTCATCTTTAAACTAAACATCTGCAGAAGAATGAATTTAGACACACTATCACTACGCACCAAAATTAAATCAAAGGGAATCAAAAATCTAGATATTAAAACTGAAACACTGAAACTTCTGGAAGACAAAAATCAGCAAAAATCTAGAAGATATAGGTGTAAGCAAGAACTTCCTTAACAAGACACGTAAGGCAAAAGAAATAACACCCAGAATCAACAAATGGGATCATTTCAAATTAAAAATTTCTACACAGCAAAGAAAATTATCAGCAGAATAAAGAAAGAACTGACAGAATGGAGAAAAAATACTCACCACCTATACCACAGGTAGGAAGATAGGAAGCCCGTAACTGAAATGTGTAAAGAATTGAAGAAAAACAGACCCCTCAAATTCAAAGACCTGATTAAAAAATGGGCAACAGAAATTAATCGGCAGTTCTCAATGAAGAAGTCAAAATAGCCAGTAAGTACATGAATGATGTTCAACATCCTTAGTCATTAAAAAAAATGCAAGTCAAAACATGACTAAGATACTATCCAACCCCGGAGAGAATGGTGTCTATCAAGAACTGGAGGAGTAATCATTGCTAGCAAGGCTGTGGGGGAAAGGAGCCCTCTTACACTGCTGGTGAGAATGTAAACTAGCACAACCACTATGGTGAGCAATATGAAAGTTCATCAAAAGGCTGAAAATAAATATTTTCTTTGATCCAGAAATGCTACTTTTTGGAATCTTCCCAAAAGACTTAAAGCATCACATAAAAGATGTTCATAGCAGCACAACTAACAATAGCTAAAATGTGGAAAACGTCAAAATATCCATCAACAGAACCATGGATACATAAATTGTGGTATGTGTACACAATGAAGTACTTCTTGTCTATAAAGACAATAGTTTTGAGGCTTCTGTAGGTAAATGAAGAAAGTCAGATGCAGAAGGTTAAATATTGCATGGTCTCTCTAATATGAGAAATCCAGAATACAGTCATTTTGTAGAACTAAATGAGGGGAATTGTGGGAATTAGTCGGGTGGGGGTTGCTGTAAGTGGGCCAAAAAGGGAGAGGGAAGGGTTTGGAATTTTTACAGGATATATGTGTGCACAAAATACAGAAGCTCAATATAAACATTTTGCATCACCTATATACATATCAATAAAATTGGGGGAAAACAAAATAAAAGCTTGTTAACAACACTAGTGCAGAAGTTGGGAAAATTCAGAATCTGAGAGAATTGTATTAGTTTAACAGGTCAGAAAAAAACAGCCAACATGGTAGCACCATTAGACTGATTATTTTCTGTAAATATACAGAATGTATAAATAATAATGTTTCTTCTCAGAACTTTTGCTGACTTGAGGGCACAATCAAATAGTATATTTCTGATTAATCCCAGGGCCAGTCCACAGAGGCACATGTCTAGAGTTCTGATAAGTGAAGAAAGATGTGTTTCTGCATCAACAGTTTAAAGCTTGGAACTATTTTGAGTTATTAATATAAACGTTGATATTAGCTTATTGACTGTGATGATTTTGCAAAGAATAAATTCTGAAATTACAATGACTGCTGAAATGTATTAAATCTCAAAAGAAGTAGAAAAAATTTTGTACATATGACAAGTTTGTCAGTCATTACTTTCTCTGATTAGATGACATTAGCATGTGATTTCTGTTAACTTGGAAAAAAATTATAGTATAGCATTTCATGATGATCCCAACTAAAATATTATGTCAGTTTCCATAATAAAGTGTCTGTTCATACAATAAACAGTCATTTTGTATAATAAAGTGTCTTCCGTGTCATTATGGAATAACAAAAACAAAACAAAAACGCCAAACCCAGTGACTATCTGGAGGCATAATACCATCTCATCAGCTCATTAACACTAAGAAAATTTCAGTATTATTATTATTATACGTAGAGGCAGCAACATTCTCAGCAGTACTTGACGACCATGACAATTCTAGTCCATGGACATTGCACGCTCTTCTGTTGACTTTCTCTGGGACTTTCTTGTACTGAGACCAAATGAGAATTATTTCATGCAGAGTCTCAATCTCAAGAGAAAGAACCAGACATTAGTAGGGAAGAAGAGAAGGAGAGGAGTAAGGGAGAGGATGACAGTAGAAGGAGGAAGAGTGTTGAGGAAAGAGAAGGTAGAAAGGGTAGGGGACAATCCATAACTGTGTCTCTATAGTGTCAATGAACATCTTGAACTGAATCTCATCACGTGGGGTTTGCAGAGCTCAACTCCTACCTAGTCAGTGAGACGAGAGGTTCCAAGACGCAAAGGACAGGGTAGAGTCAAGAAGTCAAGATTCAACTGGCAGATAGGAGGTGGCACAAAATAATGCTGGAAAAAGGCAAACTCAAGACTCTCTAAATAGTCTCCCAATTCTTCCCAAAATTCTCTAATTAGTATTCCAATTCTTTCCAAAAAATATTGTGGAACATGACAAGGATGGCTATTAGAAATATTGATCCCTGGCTAGAAAGCCCCAGGTACTTCTATCTGAAGTCCCTGCTTCCTCTGCCCAGGCCTCATCTGTTGTGCCTGTGCATGTGGTGACTGCACAGGTCAGGGAGATCAAGGAAAATTTAGTAGGCCTGTTCTTGAGACTCTAGAATCCTCTGACATGTGCTTTTGGTGTCAGGACATCAGACAGATTTGACAAACTTAAAATCACAGTGACCTAAAGGCTTCTGCCCAATCTCTCTTTCTTCTCTCTCTCTCCTTCACTGGACGTCAGAACTATGTCCTGTTCAGATGGTTCCTAAGCCTATATCAGAAGTATGTTCCTCAAAAAATGTCTCGCCCATTTAACCCCATTTGGCATCAGCTTGAGGACCCTGACTCACTCATACCTCAAGCATAATTTTATATACTCCATGGTTAAGAAATCAAGATTGCTGGTCTTCTACTACATTCTGGGTACTTGATATGTATCTAATTGAATTCCCGTATCAACTTCCTTCAATAGCATTATCCTGTTAAGGGAACTGACCAGTGGACCTTCCAAGAAGCCATCCCAAGTGTAGGTGTGTCCCACATCTCCATCCACCCCTCCAGCACCTCCCCCCAACATCCCAGGAGCTTGCACACCCCATTGGACCAGCCAAGAAGTCATTTTCAGTGTGCCTTCCATGCCTCAGGACTTTCCCTGTACACTTCCAAGGCCCCAACAGCTAATGTGCCTCCAGGAACCCATCTAGAATCCATCCTGGGCCCGGGTCTATCTAGCACTGTGCCAGAACCACCCAGAGGCTGCACCAAGTCAAAGTCTATTGGGTGCTGTGAAGAATCCCAGCCTGAAATCCTACTAGGCCCACCCATCCATCTAAAGGCCATCAGGTCCAGCTGGAAATAATACAAGGACAAAGAGGAAATCTCCAAATCAGTAGCTGAGTAGAACTCACCAGACTGTGAGACCAGCATCTAAGGATGTTTATAACCAAACAATAGAGGGGGAAACTAATTTTTTTAATTTATTTTGTTTTATTTGACATTCTATGTTTTAATTTGGGTTCCATTGGGTCCAAGTGTCGTTGTTGTAGTTGTTGCTGTTCTTGTATTTCTTTATCTTTCTTTGGTTTAGGCTCCCACTTATCCTAAAATTGAACAAATTTCCTCAATTTTTTCTTCTCTATTTTTATACTCTTTTCTTTGTTACTATTATTCTTCCTTTCTTGTGTATGTCCTCCTTCCTCCTTTTTCTTTCCAGCTCCTTTCGTGTCTTCGATAGTTCGTGAATCTCTCCCCTTCTTGATTAATTATCTAAGCATAGTATCATAAATATTTCCACAGACACATTCCCCCCTTACTCAGGGTTCTCCCTAACTCATCTGAATCTAGTTTTGAGAGCTCTTTCCTATCTGTTGCTCTCTGACAGGGAATGGAGCACTGAAAGATCTCTCACTACCATAGGAATTGTGTATCTAAAGCTCTCTTGGGTTATATTACTGTTATCAATAGTACACTTTAATAAGTCAATAGTAGATAAATTAGATATATATAAGGGTATATTGAACCGATTAATCTTGTGGATAGAGTGGTTATACTGTTAATTTACCTACTGGAATCTGCCAATGAATTGTTAATATTGAGAAGTATTGTAAATGTAAACTTTATTCAAAATTTGGATGTTAAGATTGCTAAAGACCTCCATATCCGAGACACGCTAACACACGTTCTGGCTATAGACCACATATAGTACTGGACTCTATTTTTTCACCACAGAGTGCAGAAATTAAGTTCTCAACAAAAGTCTGGACACTGAGAATGACTTAAAAATCAATAGCTAAAAAAATTGAAAACAGTTCTACATTCTAAATCTGGAACAAAATCCAAATAACATGACAGATTGAGCAAATATATCTTTGGAACAGAGAAAGTCCATCAACAGCACCTGAGCTTCAACTCACTACAACAGACCCATGGTAAAAATGCGGTGAGTGGTCTCTCTGATATGAGACCCAGATCACAACATCTATGGAACTTAAGACTAA